>BQNB010015111.1:0-60543 GCA_026074375.1 Tanacetum coccineum | reverse complement strand
ACACTTAAAACTCATTTTTAAGTTTTGTATTTATAGGGTCTGGAAGTCGGTTTGATACGGCGTATCCAATGGGTTGGATACGGCGTATTGGAGTTTCTTGGAGTAGGGACCACATTTGATATCTTCTAAAATATTCACATACTAAATCTTCAATACGGCGTATTGACCTCTTCTGGATACGGCATATTGATCTTCATTCCTTTGTGGTCTTTGGTAAGTGCAGGCATGGATACGCCATATCTTCCTTGATGGATACGGCGTATTGGTCTTTAAAATAGTAGTCTTTAAAATATCTTCATTTAAGCTCTAAAATGCGCGCCTTTTGCTAACTTTCACCAAGTACTCCATAATTACTGCAATTCTCAAATATAAACGATTAAGTAACAATTCTTTGCAATAATTATACAAAATGGGTAATAACATGGGATAAATGATGCTATAAAATAGACGTTATTTGATGTCATCAAGTTTTCACAGAGTGTGGAGACGGCGTCATAATTTACACGCGATGTCGTCACCACGACACTTGTGACGAGGTCAGGATATTCCTGACGGCGTCAAATAACCAGTTACAGGAAAACTCAAAAATTTAAGTATTTTTAAAAATATAACTTGTACAACACTTAAGAAAGTTTAAATTCTTTTATAAACCTGCAAAGCCACGAGTTTAACATTTCTCTCATCCTATCTTTATTGTTTTAATAGAGTCAAAACCCTAAACTCTTATTGTATGTATATCTATCCCATGGATTTTACGCTTGGTGTAGTTGTCTTTGTCTTTGATTACAGGTTATATTTGATGAGAAGAAGCTTGGAAGTTCTTTGGAAGTTTCATTAGACGATTCTTGGAGGATGATTTAACCAGTTATCGCATGTTTCTTCTTCATTATTGAGCAAACTAGGGGAGTACTAGTTTCTCTCACTTGTTTTCATTTCCCTTTATTTGTTTTTACGGGTACTTCTATAGAACATTAGGGACATTGTTCAACTTAAGTGTAGGGGGAAATAAGACTTAGAAACTATTCTTTCATTTTCCATTTGCTTTGTCCTTGAAATGATGGGTAATATATCGAAACATAGCATAAAAAGGTAATTTTGACCAAAATTTAAATTTTTTTATGACACATACCGACGAAAACCGAGTATTAATAGCGTCTCATGGATAGGAATTTATATGACTAGCATAAAAACCCTCAGAATTCCACCCCAAAAATGTGAGGTTCGCCTTTAGATCTTTAGGAATTTGGGTATCTATTATTGATACCCAAGATAGTTTATACCTTTAGCTTTCTCGAGTTAAGGAGTGAGCAGTCATATGTGTCTATTCCGTCGTTACGGATGTGTACGTGTGGTCTTTGTCGCCTTTTCTGGAGCATTGAGATCGGTATTAAATTATATGAGTATACTTGTAGTATATTAAATTTTAGAACTTGTTTTTGTAATGCATCCCGAGACCGCATAGTAAGTATTAGGACTTGCTTGATAAAAGGCATTAGGATTAACCCATGTTTTAAACCTGTAATTGTTTTGATGGTCACACCGATCATATAACTATCCCACACCCATGCCATTCACTCATCATTAGTGTAGGATACCCCTAGTACAACCCTCCGAGCCTATCATTTTTCACGGTTCTCGTAATTTTCTGGTGGATTCTAGATTATTAATGAAGAGCATTGTCACCCTTAAACCAATCGTTACACCCAAAAAGCCTTAGCCTACCTTATATGTACTCGCATTTAGTATATTATTATGTTTAACCCAAGTTAATTATTGAGTACACGATTGCTAAGTCCTTATCCTTGTAAATACATGTTAGCCTCAATTTTATTGAGTCAATAAAGGAAGCTCGTTCCCGTGTTCAAGACCTCACTTCGGGGGAGATTGTTAGCCTCAATTTATTGAGTCGAACAAGGAAGCTCGGTCACTCTACGATGGAGCTTCGTCTTTAATTAGCTTAATGTTTAACAGATAATAACAGGAATCGTGCTACGATAAATAATCTAATATTGTGATATGTTTTTGGTTTAATTTCCCAAACAAAACTCCGAGCCCGGTTCCTAGTTATATATCCCCGCGTACACATAAAATTAGTAGGGGTATATATAATATTTAGATATTTTCTAAAATATCTCAATATATATATAGATATTTCATATGAAAATATCTATTTTTATTTTCCTAAAAATATAATTTTTCATTCTCTCTTCAACTCCCTCATCTCTCTCTCTTCAATATTAAATTCTTGAGTTTTATTGTTTACTTTTCATCGTCTCTCTCTCATCTCTTCTTTTTTCTTGATCGTGTTTTCGTGTTATGAAGTGAAGTTTAAATCGGGTTTCCTACAATTGGGTATCAATCGCCTCGGGTGGATAGGTGGTTTTTTTGGTGTTCTAAGCTTATTGAGATTCGGCACTAGGTTGTTAATAAATCACTCTGAAAATCTTAAAACATTTATTTTCGTGGCTTAGTTTGTTATTGGAAACGAGGAGAAGAACGAATAGGTGGTAAAAAGTCACGATCAACCGAACGAGCGAAAAAGTTGTACCGATCGAACGAGTGGAAATCGTGTACGATCGAACGAGCGATCGAACTAGCGTGATCGAACGAGCGGATCGAACAAGCGGAATCGAAACCTAAGCGTGATCGAACTAATAAAAAATAGCGGATCGAACGAGCGATCGAACAAGCGTGATCGAACGAGCGATCGACACTATGCGTGAATCGAACGACGATTAGAACAAGGGTATCGTACGAGCGATCGAACGAGGCGTATCTTACTAGCGATCGAAGACGAGCGATCGAAACGAGAGGATCGAACACGAGCAAATTTTTTGGACCGAAACGGAAATTTTTTATGAAATGTTGTGTGAACGAAAAGGTTCAGTAAAACGGCCATAAACTTTTGATCCGTAAACTCCGTTTACATCAAGGCCCGTGATCTCTCAAATCGAAGAGAAAAACGAGACGTATCACGCGTAACCACCCTTTGGGCATGGTTAAGGGATTTTCGAGGTCCCAAAAAGCTTGTTTTCAGTGATTTATTGACATTATTTCAGTTTTTTCGGGAATTTTTTGGCCGCTGAAATCCCGCATCAAATCATTCACTTTTCTATGAATCTGTAAATCCCGTTAATATTCATTTATATCCGGTTAAATCATATGACGTGTAAAATCCCCGTGAACGTTTGAATGCTTACACAACCACAACTTTCAATCACATCATATCCACTTTAAGATCCCAACAAAATCTTTCACACTTCATAACAAATAACCAATCATTCATCAAGTCAACTCCAGTCAATCACAATCCTCCACAGATAGTCCAAATGCACAATAATATAATGGGCAAGCTGGTTCGAAAGATAGACCACCAATTGCTGTGGACCAGGCAGATATTCAACAGTGGAGATCACGTTTTCTACGGTACATTGACAACAAAACCAACATGGTGGCGGACTGATAAAAATGCTAATAAATGGTCCCCACGTTGCCAACAAGTGTACTTATTCCAAGCCTGTTCCAGAAGCGAAGTCGTCCTGCAGTTCAAACCAACATACAGCAATTGAAACTGTATTGAACATGACTCCAGAGAACAAAGAACACTTTTTTCTAATTCTGAAACAAGCAATTTTCTTGCTTTTTAACTGGTATTGGAGATGACATCTATTCCACTGTTGATGCTTGCAACACAGCAAATGAAATGTGGATAGCCATTGAAAGGCTACAACAGGGTGAATCGTTGAATGTACAAGATGTAAAGACCAATTTATTCTGGGAATTTGGGAAGTTTACTTCTCAAGATGGAGAATCCATGGAGTCGTATTACTCACGATTTTACAAATTGATGAATGAGTTAACAAGGAACAACTTGCAAGTTACAACAATGCAAGTGAATGTTCAAATTTCTTCAACAACTACAACCAGAATGGTCAAGATTTGTGACGATTGTCAAGCAAGCAGAAAAAATAGACATCGTCTCATATCACAGACTGTTTGACATTCTGAAGCAGTTTCAACTGGAGGTTAATGATATACGTGCTGAGAGAATAGCCAAAAGTGCAAATCCTTTAGCACTCATTGCGGCTGCTCAACCATGTTCAGATACTTACTATCAAGCACCAAAACCTCTAAGATCAAATGCAACATCATCTTCCACAAGACAAACTGCATCTACCAGACACAAAGGCAAAGAGGTCGCCAAACCTAATTACACCTCAATCCTGAGTCTGTCTCTGAAAGAAACATTGATCCTGAACAAGCTCAGAGGAAAGGAAATGCAAAAGAATTTGGCACTCCTTGCAAAGTATTTCAAGAAGCTCTACAAACCTACCAACAACAACCTTCGAACTTCTTCAAACTCCAAGAACAAGACTGAAGATACCACACCAAGGTATAACAATGACAATCAGTCAAGGCAGTTTGGGAATCAAAGGACAATGACAGGTGCTGGGGCTAGGGAAACAGTAGGCAGTCAGGTAGTGCAACAGAACTGGTTATACAGTGCTTTAAACTAGGAACTGTAAAACTTATTAATTAAACTGAACGTCTACAGTGAGGAGTGTGTTAAACACTAGGCTGCAGTCGAAGAATGGACTAGGTATGTAAGTGTCCAACAGGAAATGGGCATATGCAAAGGAATTGCAGGAACCAAAGCGGGAATAAAGACTACGCTAAATCACAAGGAAAAGATGATGATGTGCATACAAGATGAAAAAGGTGTACCTCGCAAGCTTAACAAAGCTGATTGGCTAGAGGACACGGAATGAAGAAAATTATGATCAGGGACTTGGAAGCACATTACAGCTACATGGCAAAAATTTCAGGATTTCTCGACTGAAGAACCAGTTCAACTGTCAGCCATTGGAACAGGAACAAAATCAAAGAAAGTAATGTGTATGACATGTGAGACGACATTCTGAGCAACCTGAATCCATTAACGACACATATGTTTTGAGAAGTATGATAGCATGTTCACCCTGATTCATCCAAATAATTACTAAATGATAATCAGTTGATCAAAATGCTGCAGAAAGGTAGATGAGCGAGCTGCACTTTGCTAATTTAATTGCTAATTTTAACTCTTGATAACGGAGGAAAACAACCGATTTTAAGCAATTAAAGAAAGCAAACGCACCATTGACTCAAGAATTGAAAAAGTGCAAACTAAACCTATAGATAAAATATAGTGCTTGGGGGAGGCTATTAGTTGTCGGGATAGTTGTCTGATTGCACTTCAGAACAAACAGAATGAGTTTGAGAAGTACAAAGACTTTAATGACCGGACGATTGATTATGAGATTCTTCAAACAAAGTTAAATGAAACTCTAGGACTATTAGCTTTAAAAGACATTGAAATTAAAGAAGGTTTAAAAACTAAAGCCTATGAAATTTCAGTTCTTAATCAGAAACACGATGAATTAGTCAAAAAGAGTCTGTTAACAAAGTCACAACTGGAAGGTTATCTCAAAGAGAACACAAAGGTCATTTCGGATTTAAAGGTTAAGGAGGAAAAAGATATTGACAAAATGATTGAAATGGACAAACAGTTAAAGTTTTTGAACTAAAATTGTTTTATCTCGTAATCAATCACTTCAGACCATTCATTATGATAGCACCAAATGCTCGACATATAATGTAGACCAACTTTGCTAGTCCAAGTACCTTCAAGAAAGCTCAATCTGATAAGCCCTGTTTGTATGAGATCCCATATGATACTTCTGATCCTGCAAACAGATTTGCCCCTGACAGGGAAGGGACCATGACTCTTGATAACGAGAGTAGATCAAAATTGAATAAAGATTTTGTTAAACCATATGATTACACAAAACAAAATAGTCTTTATGAAATTTTTAAAGGACCCTCACTGGAGTATCTTTATCAGTTGGAACGCGGAAAAGAAGTTAAGAAGACAATGTGGAGAAAACCGTTTGTTAGAACAAAACCAAACATTGCTAAAAACATGCCATCTAACCCTTTCAAATATCCATTAGTAAAAGTAGACAAGTTTTTAACGAAATAACATTTTAACATCATCCAATTTCGGGAATTGTTGATCAAACTTGGGTTTAAAACATAACTAGTGATTACTTCCGCGTGCCTACTGCTCATGTAATATGGAACTTTAGTTACAAACCTTTCTAATGCCCTTTCCATAAAATCACAAAAATGATAGCTTTCGTTTGACATGAACTTAAAACGGAAATGCATGAAGATTTTGATACGTTAAAATCCTTAAAAAGAGAATTGACGAACTGATTCGAGAAGGCTGATTTTTCAAATAATGATATGATCTACTTCTTGAAGAGTGTGTGACTAAAGATATTACATGTTCATATTTGCATTTCTCTATCTGTATTTAAATGCTTTATGCTGAATTACAATGCGTGTTATCTTCATAAAGTCAAGAATTTGAAGTCTTGCACAAAAGCCTGTCAAAACAACCTGAATCTGTTAATAACGCAGTTCATAATAAGCTTTTCAAGAGTTTTTCTAAACTTGAAAAACACTCGATTTCTCTTGAACTTTCTTTACAACATTGTAAAGAACAAATGAAAAACAACCTAGTTTGCAAAGAAAATGCTTCAAATGTATTTCGAAAAGAACGTGAACAATATCATGAAATACAAGATTTGAAAAGCTCAAATGCAAACAAGAAACATGGTGATTAATGAGTTAAAGAAATTACTCCAATCTGGTAAACAAAAGGAAAGACTTGTGGTAACTCAGTTTGATAACACTGTTGTTCGACAACCAAATGCTGCAACCGATTCCAAAACCATCAGGTTTTTAGGAATAACCGACAATCCTTTCTTTTTCAAATTCTCCTGCAATGAGAAGTTTTCAAACAAAACAGTCGGTTAATAAAACTAATGAGTCGGATGGTTTATTTAAACCAGTCACTCAACAGAGTTTGCCTCAGAATAGAAACCAAGCGGTTCGAAACACAAATGTGCTTAAGACCAGGAATTTTAGAATTCATCAACCACAACACAAACTAGAACACCAACAGGTTGCCTCAATGCTTCTAGGAATACTAATCCTCCACATTCTAAAATCTCTTCAGGAGTAATCACAGTACAATGTTAGCAACCCCACAGAGGCTTAAGAGCTATCAAGTGAAAGACAAGGTCGTGCCAAACATTAGTCAAGTGAAGTTTACAAAGAAGGAAGTAGAAGACAACCATAGGATTTCTAGTATTTCTAAGAAAACAAAGGTTCTGTACACTATGCGGTAATGACATGTTCAAACTCCAAACCTATCGAATTTAAATGCTGTTTGTGCATAATGTGTAAAAGTGGGTTTATTCTAATCAATGATGCTTGTGTTTCTCGATACTTGAAAGACGTGAATGCAAAACTAAGAAGCCTCAAAGAAGAGCCGTATTATTGCTAGTAAACCAAGTGAGAAAAGCGAACAAATCTATGCAACACCCCATAAGAAAACAAGTTGCATCAAATACCACTTTTCAGAAATCCACGATTACTATAAGAAGTTAGTAATGAGGATACAAATTCAGTAATGGAAATGTGGATAGCTAATGGAGATGTCCATCCTATTATACATGGACACAAAAGACCACTCAGGACCAAAAATATATGGATGCCTAAGATTAGAAAGTGAATGCATCAACCAGTATTTATCCCACATATATGAATTGTCTCTAGAATAACTAATGTCTGAAGATATCAATTCCTTATGATCCAATTTGTCCAATATTCCATCGCCTCTAATTCTCCTGCAGATTGTCAACTCATCCTATCATTGTTGACTCTGGATGCACAAAGCACATGACGGCAATCTCCAGCTTTTGATTAATTTTGTGGAGAAATTTCTGGGACTGTTCGTTTTGGAAATGACCCGTTGCTCCAATCATTGTTTATGGGAGATCTATTCAAGGAAGTAACGATCAAAACTGAGTTTTATTACGCCGAAGGCCTCAATCATAAATCTTTTCCTCGTTTGTGGAATTCTATGATGCTGATATTGGGAGGTTGCTTTCATGAAATCCTACATGATTTTGTAGAGATCTTCAGGGAATGAGTTACTAACTGGTAGTCGTGTATCGATCGCTACACAATAATCTCTCAAGAACAACTTTCATCAACTCCAATCTGTTTTCATGGCTAAAGCATTCCACCACTCAAGCATGGTTATATGCATCGTAAGACCTTTCTCATCTTAACTTCGATAACATACAAACCTTACTCTCAAAGAAAGATGTTGTGACGGGCTTACCTAAGTTGACATATGTCAAGGATCAACTTTGTTCATCTTGTGAAATGAGTAAAGCAAAAAGAAGTTCATTCAAGACAAAAGCATTTCCTAGTTCCAAAGGAAGGCTAAATTTGCTTCACATGGACTATGTGTGCCAAATGCGCGTTTGCAAGCATAAAATGGGAAGAAGTATATCTGGTGATTGTTGATGACTAATCAAGATACATACTTGGACTCTTTTTTTCTTCTACGATCCAAGGATGAAACACCATAAGTTCTCAAAGAATTTCTCACGAATGAATCAACGCAATCATCAAGGCTCAAGTATTACTGTCCGTACTGACAGAGGCACGGAGTGTTCTTGAACAAGACACTCCATGCTTATTCAAAGAAGAGGCATTGAACATCAACTGTCCCACTCCTCGAACGTTCCGGAACAATACGGCGTTGTCGAAAGACGGAACCGCACTCTGTTGAGGCCCTTTTTTTGCTCGAACAATGCTCTCAGCTTTTCTAAGCTTCCAATTTATCATTATTGGGCTGGATGCAGTGCGACCTCATGCTATACTCAGAACAAACAATCACATATCCTTCGTCCTGAAAGACGGCATATCCATCATCATGACAGGAAACCTTCAATAAAACATCTTCACATCTTTGGTTGCATTTGTTACATAACTAGAGATGGGGAAAATCTGGATAAGATGAAAGAAAAAGAGGATCCATGTGTCATGGTGGGATATTCTACTCAGTCGAAGGGATATCGTGTTTTACAACAAGAGAACACGCATATAGTTGAGTCCATTCAATATACAAGTTGATGAAATCAATGAATGAAGTCTTGATCACAACATTTCAGGACCTCGACCACAACGTCAATAGATGTCCTGTTGAAAAATGTCTCTTCAGGCTCGTTCCTCAAGGACAAAAGGCGTCAGACTAAGACACTCTGACGCCCGTGCCCCCAAAGACAAAATGTGTGGTTCCTTCAGCAGAGAAGAACAAGATTCGTCACATCAGGGTTAGAATTTCTCTCAGTCCTTTACTTTGAAGAAATATACAAATCCAACACACGTCAAGCTGAGGAAAACAACACTGATCAAGCACCGAATGCATCGTTTCAAGAAGCTTGAATTTGTCAATCCTTTTTGTACACGGGTACAAGAAATTGGTGAGTCTTCCTCACCCAAATTAGATAATGACCGATGTAGCAAGTTGCATAGCAACCCAAAGGTCATGATTTCCTGATGTGAGCCGAGAGATCATACCATTTAGAAACAAATTCGTGAGAAATCCATCCATGTCAGTTCAAACAAGACGTCAGCTTGCCACATATACCTGAAATGTGTAAAAGTTCGCAACTCAACGTGATATTAGTTGAACCAAGAATAACATTAAAGGAGCAATGGCTGATTCTGCCATGATCGAAGCAATGCAGGATGAACTTCATCATTTCGACAGACTAAAAGTCTGGAACTAGTCCGACAAACAACCAATTGGTAAGATGATATAAAATCAAAAGTGGTTTATGGAAAACAAGAAGGATGAAGATCAGACTGTCATGTCGGCAACTAAGCAAGACTTGGTTGCTAAAGGTTATGCTCCAGGAAATAGGGTAATTTGAATATGAAGCATCATTTGCTCCAGTTGCTCCGCTTGGAATCTGTTTCGGATATTTGTTTCCCACGCAGCACACAAGTCTGTTTCCAATCTATCAGATGGACGTGAAAACGGCATTTCTAATGGTCCACTGAAGGAGGGAGGTTTATGTTGGCTCAGCCAGACGGATTCGTTGATACCAGATCATCGCAGAAAAAGTTCTACCTACTCAGGAAAGCCTTAGTATGGAATAAAGCAAGCTCCAAGAGCCTGGTAAGATGAACTATCAAACATCCTGATGTCCAAAAGGCTTTACAAAAGGGTACAATTGACCCAACTTTATTCAAGATAAAATACGTGGGCATGAAGGATATTCTACTTGTTGCAGATTTTACGTTGATGACATAATTTTTGGATCACAAATCCTAAAATTAAAAACGATTTGAAAAAATTAATGCACATAGATTTGGAAATGTCCTTAATATAATGGGGAGATGAAATTCTTTTGTATGAACTTCAGATCCAACCAGTGCCCCAAAGGTATTTTTATCAATCAGGCCAAGACCTTTAGAAATTCTGAAAAGCATAATATGGACAATTGTCCACTCCTTGGTACACCATTGGCTACTAACCCAAACTAGATGTAGATTTGAATGGAGAACCCGAAGACCAATCTGATTACGTATAAAATCGGGTCACTATGTACTTGACATCTAGTAGACCAACATTAGTTCAAGCAGTTATGCTATTGTGCACGTTATCAACACTCCAACTCAAAACCACCTCAATGAGGTTAAAAGAATCTTACATACCTAAAGGGTACCATTAACATGGACTACTGTTAAAACCAAAGGATTCTGCTTTGAACTAGACAGCATTTTTCAGACGCGATCATGGCCGATGCGTTGATACTCGGAAAAGCACTTCTGGAGGGATAACATTCCTTGGTGGGGATATAAACTTTGTAAGCTGGATGTCAAAATAAACTAAAAACTGCACTGCAATGTCTTTCAAGCAGAGGCAGATTATTGGCGTTATCTGCAAGTTGTGCTCAAGTATGAGGATGAGGACAACACCTTCAAGATTTATGGGCTCAACTGACAACAAAATAACCGTAGTATGCGACTCTCAGTCAGCCATAGCATCTCATGCAACCCCGTACAACATTCGCGAAACAAAGCAACAAAAATCATACTGGTATCATTTCATAAAGGAACAGGTGAAAATTGTATACATTGTAATTATAATTTTGTCCAGAAGCTGAATACCAATTAGCTGACCTGTTTACGAAAGCCCTTTCCTGAGTGATCTGTTAAGTACTTGGTTAGAAGGATTGGTATGAGATGTTTGACACCAGTCTGAACTGAGTTCTGACAAATGAGACTGCCTTGATATCATGATCAATACATCACCACAACCCCAAGTACATATATTTTAGAAAGCAAAAAATACAAAAATATAAAACTTCAAAAAGAAAATACAAAATCATAAAATTAGAAAATTTACAAAAAGATTCTCCTCGACATGTCTCTTGGAATCGATAACATTTACGTGCTTAGAAATGTCGATTAACATTGACACGGGTGTGTAAATGAAGTTCGAACGAGAGTTTGCAAATAGTTTCAAAACATGTCATTCTAATTTTTTCTAAATGGCTTTATGTACAAGTCAGTACATAACCCTGACCAAAATAAAGGAAGGTTTATAACTATATCCTCACCAACGAGAAAAGTAACTTATCTCGGATCTGAGCAGTTCTTACAAGACATTCAATTTCTTTAAGCTCCAAGAAAAAAGGAAGTTAGCGTTTCAGTGAGCTTACCCTTACCGTTAGAAGAGAAGTCCTCTAACATCTGGTTTTTCAAAAAGTTGAACACAATTTTTCAAGAATTTCTCAATGACAATTCATAATCTTTCAAAATTGTGTGTTCAACACTCCATCCCTCACAATGTTTTCAAAAGACAACAATTTTTCAATTGGTCCTATTCTTGAGGGGGAGTTTTTTGAAAAACAAAGTTTTAATGTTCTTGGATACATCAACAACGACCATTCTTATGTATTCAAAACATTATCAAAATGTTCCAAACATTCATGCTTGACCATATTTTCCCCAACAGTTTTTTAAGACAATATTTAATCACAAGGTATATTAATAACTGAAGTGTATTTAGTTATATAAATACGGAGAAAATGTATTTAAAATATGAATCTTAATGACTCAAAATAGTGCTGAACAGTAAGAAAAGGGTTTTATGGGTTCGATCTTATACCCAACAGCATATTTTTATTTTTAAAAAAAAAAAATTTTTTTTTTTTTCGACGATAATCCTGAAGTAATAAGGTGGTTAGGTTAGGAATCATCCTATGATCCAACCAGCAACCGGAGATCTACCCAAAGGATAATCAAAGTATTAGAATAGCAGTCCTAAGTATGATTGGAGATGAATTATAATGGGAAAAATGCGACTAAGATTGAGTTAACAACTAGGAACAATCACAACAAGGTTGTTAGTAATACGTCTTGGTAAGCATTGAAGGTGTTGAAGAATAAAAAGAAAATGGTATTGATAAAGGTCCTAAAAGAAAGAATCCCTCCACACAACTAAAGGCAGAAACCGGTCAATACATATTGCTGTCCAGAAATCACAAGTTGATTGCTGACAATGAAAACGACATCATAGACCCAGTGATGCAATGCACAACCCTTCCCAGCCATTCGGGTTTCTCTCAACAGAAACCTGTCTCATTTGTCACGGGAGACACACACGTATCTATTGACAACTCACTCCCGAGATTGTTGATATTGAATAGTGCAATCTCTCCATCCATTCCGAGTACTAAAACCAAAATGCACTAATCGAGTCTAGAGCCAAGAGATCAATCAAAATCTCGTTAGGACACATTCCATTTCAAACACTTGTTGAACATCATCAGGTTCACAAGCTGTTATCAAGAGTCCTACGCAATATCATTGTGATATTTGCAGAACTACAGAGTGATACTCTTTAGTATCAACAAAGACGAAAGGAAATCCTCCAGTGTCATCATCAAAAGCACTGCGTGTAGGTGACTATGCGAGAATTCTATATGAAACAAACTGTGATAACTGGATATCGATTTGGTCCAGTTAAATGAATTGACGGTGATGAATTTGAATAAAAACAAGACACTCACGATGTGTTACAAAACACTCTTTAACGAGTGACACGTCGCTTGATTTCAAATCAATATCCCTCGATTATCCCTAACCGTAAACATACAGGTCAAACGGTGGTAACGACAACCTCAATCCCATTCAAATGCTCAATCTACGAATGACATACTATCTAAAAGCTCAAGATTTAAAGACTAAGTCTTCCCGCAAACTCTAGATATGAGGTTTTCAGATAATGCAAAAAGTATGGATCATGTTGGTCAAAAACAAAAGATCGCAAGATTGCAAAGACGATAAAGAGAAAGAACAAAAGGCCTTAAATTCAATGATCGCAAGCATGAAGGAAACAATCCAAGCAACATATAACCGAAGACAAAGACAAGGACACTCGAGCAAAATCGACAAAAGCAATCTCCCTGATCTCTTGAAGGAGGTGTCATCAATGACACACTACGGAGGGAGATTGTTAGCCTCAATTTTATTGAGTCAAATAAAGGTAAGCTCGTTCCCGTGTTTCAAGACCTCACTTCGTGGGAGATATGTTATGCCTCAATTTTATGAGTCAAATAAAGGAAGCTCGCTCCCGGTTCAAGACCTCACTTTCGGGTAGAATTTTTGGGGGGGGGTTAGCCTCAAATTATATTGAGTCGAACAAGGAAGCTTCGGTCAACTCTACGATGGAGCATCGGTCCTTTAATTAGTTAATGTTTGTAACAGGATAAATATCGGGAATCAGGCATCGAATAATAATCTATATTGTAAAATGTATCGGTTTAATTCAAACAAAAAACTCGAAGGCCTCTAGGGTCCTAGTATATATCCCGTGCGTCACATTAAATGTGTAGGGGTATGATATATAATTTGATATTTTCTAAATATCTAAATAATATAATATAGATATTTCATATGAAAATATCTTCTCTAGTTTATAATTTTTTCTAAAAATATAATTTTTCTTCTCTCTCAACTCTCTCATCTCTCTCTCTCAATTTCGTCTCTCTCTCTCTTCTTTTTTCTTGATTCGTGTTTCGTGTGCGAATGGTTGCTAAGTCCTTATCCTTGTAAATACTGTTTTGGGACGATTGAGATTTAAGGTAGTATTTATTTCGCGGAAGAATGGGGAAGAAAAGTTAAGTCAATACCCCAATACGTTTGTTAGATGAGCTCCATGTTATTTTGATCCACCTCAAATCGGGTCATTAGTTAGATTGTAAATATCAAGCATGTAAAAGCTCAAGTGTCGGGGTATGTGTTATAAACCACATGTTGTGATGTATTAAATCATTAAAAAAATAGAAAAGAAAAAGAAAGAGATTGATGTATAGTTGTGTAGAGTCTGTATATCTTCGTCCGAGTCTTGGCTTAGCAACCAAACCAAAGTGTATTCGTGTAAATAATTATCTAACCCTTCCACTCTAAATTCACCCAAAGCCACCCAAATTTATCCCATCCATTTTCGTTTCCATTATATGTTATCTTACACCTACACCCCACAACCCTTTAAAAGACCTCTTAGATAGTAATAAATATTGCTTGCGCCTAGCGGTGGAGGTTTGATCCTTTACCAAGCCTATGGTAATTTATATGCTATGACAGGTAGTGAGTGTTGATTTTCTGTTTCCCCCTTTATGTTACAATTTATTATACACCCGAGAGAAAGAGAGAATCCTAAACACTTATGTGAGGTGCTAGTATGCACTTTTCGTGATTTTAATTACGAGGTCTAGAAGGTTGTATTGTAAAATACTTTTAAAGAGTAGGTAAAAATGACCCTTATATTGCTATTGTCTAGGTAGAAAACCCCATTTGCTTGAGGACAAGCAAATCTCAAGTGTAGGGGTATTTGATGAGGTGTCATTTTATACACTTTTTCGGGGCCGTTTAACCCCCTAAATCGTGTGTTTATGCTCGAAATAGGTACCTAATCATTTCTTTTCAAGTATTTTGTATTTGAAAGGCATTTTGAAGAAATACACGTGACTTTGGCTCATTTAGAGAAGAAACGGACAAGACTACGGACCTACACCAACATTGTTTAAGAATTTCTCCTTAGAAGCTGGAGACGGCGTCACAGATTACACGTGACGCCGTCAAAACGATATCCAAGACTGCGTCACAAGATCTCAAGATGGCGTCAGATTGTACGACCCAACCCATTATCTAGAATATTCTTGTCACGACGGCGTCACGATTAAAACACGACACCATCGCAACGATTTTCCTATATATATACAAACTCAAAATTAGGGTTTTAGGTGTGCAACTTTAGAATAAAAAGAGGGTACGAACCCTAGTTCGTTTAGCAGCTGTTAGGGATGATTTTAGGGCCTCAAAACCCTATTGTACTTCCTTCGATTCATGTTCTAATCAAGTAAGACTTATTTAATCATTCAATATGTCTTGTTGTGTGATTCTTATCTATTCTTGCTTTATCTATAACATGCTTGGCTAAACCTTCTATTGTGTTTATTTATGATTGTATGAAACCTAGGATGTAGATCTTAATGGTGTTGCTTCTTGTGATGAATATGCATGTTAGGTGTTAGAAAACCAGCTTTTGTCTGTATCGCTGTTGATATGTCTAGGAAAACATGATTGTGTAGAAATGATACTATCGGGTAACAACCTTCATACTACCTTGCCCCCTATATGGTTGATCCACTCTTAATATATTTAAAATGCATTTAATATACTCTTAGGGGCCTTGTTATAGTCTTCATACTACCTTACTTGTGTGTTGCCTTAACGGAATATTAAATAGACGGTGGGTTCGTGCAGTTCGTTCATGACTTAGGAAATAATTACATAGATCATCACAAGTGTGACAAAGCAACAACACTAGAAGAAGCAATTTAGGGAGTAATACATGATTAAATAAACACATTCTTTAATTATATTATTATCACCAGTAGTTATTTTAATATAAAGTTTAATAGCTAAAACCAACCACCTCCCCAATATATGATTTTACCTGCTTTCATAAAATATAAAAACACAAAAAAATCTTCCTTCAACCCTTAGAATTCTGGTAGACCGTGATCAAGCCTTCCCAACCTATTCCCTTAGAGAACGATAACAACCCCCCGAGTCTTGCTTATACTACTACTACAACGACTAAGTACTCTGCCTAGGGAGTTGTAAAGCTTCGTGTAGAAGTCTTACGAAGACCGCATCAGGTGACGATGGTGGCAGCGGACAAACGCAAGGCCATTTTCATCTTGTTTCCATCAAGACTTTTTACTATTATGTTTTCCTTGGTATTTATCTCGATTAATCCCACAAAATCTGGTGGCAGCCTCTAATATCAACATGCAAAAAGATAAAAATGAATTAGAGGTGTTAAAGGTTACTAAACTAATTTGAATTACCTTTGATTAAAGTAGGATCTTACATGCGTGGTGACGATGGTGGCAGCGGATGAACGCAAGACCATTTGCGTATATTCCGTCAAGACTTTTTACTATTATGTTTTCCTTGGTATTTATCCTGGCCAATCCCATAAATTCTGGTGGCAGCCGCTAATATCAACATGCAAAAAGATAAAAATGAATTAGAGGTGTTAGTGATTACTGAAGTATTTCATAATTTTTGTTATCTTAAAATAATTGCTAGCATGGATATTATTAATAACAAAAGTTACTTACATGCAATACTTTTGCTGTAACGTTCAAACCATGAACAAATAAACCAAAACATTACACGATCAAATGAGCTCTATAGTTACCTCACCTTATTAGTTATCAAGATTTCAAGTTGATTGTATCAAATGGGTGTGCTAAGTTCACGTTCAATATCCTCTATTAATCGTCCCTTTGTCTCCACAACTATAGAAGCTATGTACATAACAACAAGAATACAAATAGTGGCGAATCCAAGGTACACTTTGCTCATACCAAATTGAGTCACAACGCTTAAGAAACACAAGCTAATGAAGAAGTTTGTTATCTGATGAATCGCAGAATAACCATTAGTTAGTCAAAAGAACCATATAGTTGATATTTGTTTAACTGTCAGCTTACCCAATGCATGCAGAGTGACAAGGCAACCGCTTTTGCTCTGGTTCTAGAAGCAAAGATCTCGGAAAGTAAGAGAGTAGGGATTGGACCACAAGACGGTCCCGATGATAGCAAGTTGTTCAGAAAATTATGCCAGGACCTTCCAAGTGAAGGACAAAGAGAGCAACAAGATAGAAGTATCGTTATATTCACTATATTGGACTAATCAGTACAAAGAAAAAGAAAAGTAAGTTTATAACATGTGATTCAGCAAGTTTTATTGCAATATAGTCAAAAAACTCTTGAAATTGCATATAGCTATTAGATCCCCACACATACTGGCAACATGTAACTAATGGCAAGAAGGTCACATTGGGTTTTGGATAAAAGGTGTAATCAATTAGTTTTTGAATCTGATCTGAAAAGTTATATAACATTAATAGTATTCTTTTCTTTTTGACAAGCTGATTTATGATATTTTATGCACTATAATGCAATTTTGGTGACTTTTCACCCGTTTGACCCGTTTCCTTTTTATTTAAACCTTTTTAAAATTTTATTTTACTATTTTTATCTAATATTGGATTAGGTACTGAGATGCTTACTTGTGCAGTTCCAGCCATCAAGTGTGGAGGAATTAACGCTTCAAGAAACTCTTGAGATATGATGCCCAACTTCCCAGCTAATTGTGCCTGCAACACACGAAAGTTTGTTCCTCCAAGATGTAGCGCATAATACACACCTTCCTCGTCACTATAGTAAATAAATTTATTATATTTAGCTCAGTTAAACGCACATCAATGAAAATTTAAAAGTACGTTTTCGTTGTTCAAATTTTATGCCTAGTCTCATTTTATTTAAGATGTAAATCACATGAAGTTCAAAATTTGTGCAAAATATTAGATTATATAATTCAAAAAACATGTAGGTATGGTAGGTCAACTATAAAGGATTTTTAACAAAATTGGTCTAATACTAATAAATTTTAAAAAGACACACACATAATAAATAGGAAAACATGACCTACAGGTTGCGGGATATAAAATCATGAGAAGATATTGAACATTAGGTAAAAACCTGTTGCGAAAATGGTTGTTATTTGCTCAAGGGTCACAAAGATCGTTTTCTCAGGGGATTTCATCTCAACAGAATGCATTTTTTCCCAGTTCTCGCTGAATTCGCAAGATGAGACACCTACTAACGACCAGGTTTATCTCAATCTAATTTTTTATTATTATTTTTTACAGCTGGCCTAAAATACATTTTGCTTGTTTATCAAGGACAAGAAAGACTAAAACTATTGGTTCATGATTTTTTATGTTGTTGCGGATGAAATGCAGAACCCTCACTTGTGCTCCTACAAATATCGCAGTCGTAGGAGTTACCAAACGCCTTATGAGCTTAGTGAGGAACTCCTTGGTATATGATACCTATGGCTTAAGAGATATAGTTTTATTTAGTAATGGGGAGAGAATGAAGATAGATGATCACAAAGACGTTTTAGATATATTCTTGGATAAACGTTTCAAGATGCTTCGCGACTGTTTAGCTCCATTTTCTGGATGGAAAGGTAGCAGTGAGTGGATGATTTATTTTCTTGAGGATCCTGAGGCTCAGTATCGACTGTACTTAACGGAGAAGATAAAAGCTTATTCAAGTGTAAGTGGTGGTAATGATGAGATAGATGAAACTGAAAAGTCCAATGAAACACAATTATTGTTTGACATTTGCAAATAGCATTGATAGTCATTTGGCAACTTTGCTTCCCAATATTCCTCTTCATCTAATATTGAAATTTCATTGAATTTTTCAATCTCTTCATGCTGCATCTAGAAGTTAGAATGCAAAATAAAATGTGATTCACATACAGAAAACCATACAAATTAAATAAATAAAATACCAATTTATCTGCTTATAAAGGAAGGTAAACTTGCCTCTGCTATGGGTTGAAATTCCATTCCTTGAATCAAGAGCTCGGACTCAATAGGGTCTTCATTTACACGAAGCACAACACTAGCACCCGCTGGTCCAAGGTTTCCTTTTGCTGCACCATCAAACTCAAGAATACATGAGCACTGAAAACAAAAGTAAAGAACAATTATTTTATACTTAAAAGATCTTTATAATGACTCAATAGTCTAAAAACTCACACAATAAGCAGAAAATGGCAGCGCCTTGAGAAGGCTTTCTGTTGTAGGAAACTTTCTTTGAGGAGCTTTTGATAATGAATTCGATCCAACATCTTTCTGTCAAAAGATATCATCAACGTATACAAACAACAAGTCAGATTACATTTGCTCTGGTTTCTGCCACATACAGTATAATGCACTACAACTTCATTTGGGAAGCATTAAACTTTGTCCTTAACAAAAAGAGTATTGTTACCTAACTATTATACTTTAAGGAATTGGTTGCTAAATCAAACCGAATATAAACAAATAAAAAATAATGATAATGCTCAAGTAGTCAAGTTACACCATACGTGACAAGATGGATCCATATGTTATGGATAAACCATAAGTATAACGGTATAAGGCTATGTTAGAGAGGCATTTAAAGCGCCTTTTTTTAACATGTGGTACATTATATCCCTAACACTTCCTTAGTCCATTTGTTTATTAG
Organism: Tanacetum coccineum; assembly: GCA_026074375.1. NCBI lineage: Eukaryota > Viridiplantae > Streptophyta > Magnoliopsida > Asterales > Asteraceae > Tanacetum > Tanacetum coccineum. The sequence goes on along the minus strand of BQNB010015111.1, from coordinate 40,954 downwards.
ACAATCAAACCAACTTTGAGACTGGTCTAAGGAAGAAAAAAGAACAAAATTTCATCACAATCGCTAGATGAGTAGGAGTTAATATGACCTTCAACGTAACCATAAACCAACACAATAAGGATTTAGATTAGGAGTCTCTGATAGTTTTATAATAGTAATACAATATGAATAATGACTTAAACATAAAAATAGTAGAAGTTCAGACTAAGAAAGAGTCAAAGCTATCAAACCTGTTTAAACCAAACTATATATTAGGATGTCTCAAAGGCTTGTGATTTATTATTTCTCTTTGAAAATTCTCATCTATCTGCAAACAACAAATAATAACATACTTACCAACAACAATCAAATAAAATAACCAACACACGAGGTATTCCCGTCTCAATTGGTATCAAATCAGATAATTAATTTGTGTTATTATTTCCTGATTAAAAGAGAAAGCAAAACAAAACAAGGTACCTGATCCTGAATAATTAAAAGCAACGGACTAATGACAAGAGAAATTCCATCACATAAAAGAGCATGAAGTTAGTAGTATGGACTCTTCCCTCCATAGGCAGCCATGATCACAAGCACGTCTCTTCCGCTCATGACCGCTAAGTATACATAACATACACCACTAAAATGTTCACACTATAACTTATATATGTGATCAAAGAGAGCTAGTGTTGTTTAGAAAGAAAATGTATCAACACGCTGAAATTTATCCAAACAATTACATGTATTACTCTCATTGCTTAGGTAAAACATAGTAAATTTACCACACAGTCCATAGACGCCATCAATACAAAATAAAATAGTCAGTTTACTTGGAATAAATTTGTACATGAAATTGCAGCTTTCTTAAGGTTTTCCCTAAGAAAGGATTGACCACAATGTTTTGAATACAACAGAGAATGTATATTTGTTACCAATTAGCCATTATCACCAAGGTAACCGTCACAAAGAAGCAGCCAACCAAATATCACAACACGCAATTACGTTGTTCATATCCATATAAATAATAGAACTTCTTACAATTTAGGGTGTTGAAAAGAAATCATGCTCCAGCTCTCCTTGATATACAATTTAGGGTTTTTAAAACAATTATACGATTATTTGGATGAATATATGAAATATAATTATAAAGTATATATCTTGAAAGATAATTATGTAGTTAATCTTAAATATGTATGATATACCTCATATGATTTTAGACAATATCATTATTGTTTTTGATAGTAAAATATAAAAAGTGTCTTGGCTTAGTTGGTAATCTTGATACAAAATTATGTGAAGGTCAGAAGTTCGAATCTAGCCATAGGTAGTATTTTTTTTTATAAAAATCCAAAATTTAATGCCAAGAAACCTTCCATGTCATCATTGAGGTGGCGTCCAGTCACTAAATTATATTTATACACTCATAGTTAGCCCCATAGTATATGATATACAATATATATATAATAATATTTTATATATATTATTTAATATATATAATAAATATAAAAAATATATAAAAATAGCAATTAAGACATGATCCGCCCAACGGGCGGGTTCGGTTCATAATTTTTTTTGAAACAATGTTTGTCGTTTAGTTCTAATGGTTGTCGTGTTTGTGTAAACATAGAATCTTCATTCCTTTTTTTTGTTTGTATTGAACAGAAGTTTAGGGTATGTTTGGACAATCTGCACTTACCCATGATATTAGTCCCGTTCTTGAACATAAGAGCTGGATTTAAGCAACATCAATAACAGTTGACATCCTCAACTTCATAAAACAATGCCGAAAATGGCCGAGAACACGATGTTCAATAAATATTAGCCACAATTGCTTTTGCCGATCCACATATGCCATAGTCCGTAGAGGTACCTTAAAGAAAAAGACATCATGCTGGAATAAAAATACATTTAACTTACGATAAACAAACCATAATTAAATGTCAAAAAGTACCTCAATTGCAAAATCAAATGTCATGAGAACATGAACAGAGTATCGTAGCCATCCTCTTTTATGATAAAAAGCCAACATGTACAAATATAAATAAAATATTGTTGGAGTATGCTCGTGTCATAATAAATAAGTAGTGTACTATATTTATTGGACTTGAAAAGTTTAAGAAAGCCCACTAAACACCCATAAGGGTGGCCGGCCTATAGAGGAGGAAAAGAAGGATAAGATCAAGTTTTTATGGTAAATAATTATGAGATATTCTCTCATTAATTTGATTACCAATTTACCATATATCTCTCCTCTTTTCTCTCTATAAAAACACGGCACACAAACACACATAGATATGTGTTTTTGTTTTTCTTGATCCAACTTTTGTATCTTGTTCATTCAAAAGTATTTTACAAGGCTACGAGGTTAAGACTAGCATCTATTTGGTATACAAGGAAGTGTAGTGTGGATACATCATAGAGGTGATCTCCATTGATCACTTGGTTTCATTGGAAGTGTTGTGTTAAGGTGAAGGTCACCATTTGATTCTACCGATCACGCTACAAAGGTACTACTTTTCTTGTTTTAACTTTGATTGATCATATGACTCTATGGATCCGTTGATAGGTGCTTGTTCCGCTGCGTTTAATGTTTGTTAATATGATAATCTTTTAATTCAGCACCTATAGTGGTATCACGAGCCATCATATGATGTCATATGATCATCTTGTATGCGTAAAAATGGCTAAAAACGTGTGTTTTTTATGGATTCAAAAGGAAGATTTTAAAACAGCCCCTAGGGCCTATTTTTTGAAAATAATTCGACCCAAATAGGGTCTTATGATCTGGTATTTTTGATCCCATAGCCATTTTTATGCATACTTTAATTGGTTTTGTTATCGGGTACGTGTAAAAGGGCCTAAATCGCACATTTTGGAACGATTCTTGAATCGGTTTTAAGTTAGCCCCTTGGGCATTAATTTCTAAATTAATATGGTCATTATAAGGTCTTTAATACAGTACTAAGTGATCCTTAAGCCATTGGTTACACGTACCAATCGGGGTTTTAATTCTAGTTAATTTATTTCTTCGATTCGTTGGCTAAACAATTTATTTCTTGTTAATTATTTGGTTTCCATGGCAAATACATGCATATTTGGCCATGGACTTAGCCAACACCTTGTTAATACATGATATTATGTTATTATTATGTTGTGTATGCAAGCCGATGAAAACCATGACCACTTGTGACTTGTTTCGCTTGATATTGCATTTAGTTTTAGTTTTAGGTTTTGCCATTGTTTCGGCTTGTTTTTGTATGGTTTTAATTTTTATTGTAGCCATTATTTGGGCATTTTATAGTAGTTAGATGATAGGATAAATGTATTCAATTATCAAATTATTGTAACCATTGTTTGGATTCGAATGGCGCAAGAGTTAAAGGCATAAAGTCAAATTCAGAGCTGCTGGAGTGACTTCCACTAAAAATAGATTTCCTGGAGTTCTATCAAGAGTTAGAAGCTGAATTTTTTATTTTATTGAAGCATGGTGCAAAACATAAAGTTCTATACAACTTATTGCCAACTGGAGTATAAGATTAGGGAAGTGATTCCTTCTAGGCTTTTCAGACCATCACAGTCATCGTGAAATTTTTATGGTAGTTTTTGTGACATCATATTCATTAAGGGTTTATCACATCTCAAGATGGTTCTTGTGAGACAAGTGGGAACCCTCCTGTGGTTGTATATGTTAACCCATAGTTTGACTTCTTGGTTCTCGTGATGGCTCACGAGACCAAGCATAGGTTTTTCATCGGTTGAGGCTTTGCATACTTTATGGTGTGATTGTTTTGTTTGGTTTTTGATATATCTTGGAATTGTAAAGACTTGCAATTTTTTTTTATAAAACTAAAAATAAAACACAAAACATTTATAAAAACTAAATCTTTGATTTAATTTAAAGTTTAAATATGATTTGAAACTAAACAACTTGGTTTTTAAATAAATAACAACTTAATAAGATTTTTATGATTGTTATTTTAATTTATGTATTTGTTCAAACTAATATCTAAATCCACCTAGGTTATATTAATATTAGTCAAAGTGAAAATAACAACTTGACACACATAAAAAACAAGTATAGACTTAAGTTTAAAATATTTTTAAACTTGGCTAACGAAGGATGAATGCATGCTTCCCTTTTACACACTTTTGATCATGTATTTATCAAAACTAAAACCCGTCACAAATGCCGGACCAATTGGTGAGAACACTTGCAATATTTTTTTGCTCAGCGTGAACGAAGGTTACTTGTAACCCAACGTGTATTATTCTCTATGCGTGAGACCGTAGATATATTTCGCAATGTTCTTCATTGGATGACTTAAATCGGTTTACAGCAGGTGATACCTTGGCTCGAGGTAAAGGATTAGACGAAACATGCCAGCTTGACACTTGTTTCTTCCGATTATCAAATGTCTGAGTCCCTAAATGACAAAGAATTTCATAGGTTTTTGCAATTGTGAACGTCACGCTACCTATAGAATCTATCATTGCTAAGCAGATCAACTGATGTGATGGTGAAACCTCAATGAGGATCTTAGCCTTTCGTAAAATTAATTGTTTTATATTATAAACAAGGGTAGTTAATTTTAAAAGGATAATTATCGAAAATACTAATATGAACTTTGTAATTTCTATTAATGACATTTATGCAACACAAACCGTTAAATAATACTTTGTATCCTTTCGTGTTAGAGGAAGCCAAACTAAGTCTCTTTCCTTTGTAAGAAAAAGACCTATTCCAAACCATTCTACTTGAATAAATACGAGAAAGCATAATAAGAACACTTGAATTTTCCAATCCTAATCAAAACTCAAAGCATACTTACTCGAGAAATCGTTTTGTCTTGTAAAAAAGTCTAATGTCTTAAGTACAGTGCACATCTTATTTGGATGACTAGAGAACATGTATTCTATAGCCACCAAAATGATACAACTTGAAGCGTCAAGACATGGTAATGAGATTTAATAATTAAGATAATGGAGAAAATCTCAAAGAAATAGTGAAAGAAAAAAGAAATTAATAGCATAGTAAAGTTAGTGGGCGCAATGCATTTTATACTACTGATTAATAGACGCACATGTAATTTGTCTAAATTCAGTGGGAGCAATGAGCTTATCACCTATAAGTGACCCCACATTATATCTAGCTGGCCTTGAAATACTACATTACTTTTATCACATTATGAAAGCATCATAATTTTATAAGAATCATTGCATATTATTCTATTAGATAACTTGTCGCTTTTCTGATGTCGCTGCTTGAAACGTTATTTATACAATATTTTTGCATGATTTCTTATTAAACAATAAAGTTCTAGATATACTTATAATGCAAATATGATTTTGGTTTTGACTTAAATCATATCATATCTGTGACATTGTCATATTATTCATACAAACATACGAAAGCCTGGTGGATTCATACCCCACTAGTCTCAAGATCGTAACCTGACTCATATATGCTCATTTGTTTGTATAAATGCTTGATGTTGTGCCATGCACAAGTGGGAGAAATCTTAATTGTGTGCAAGGTACAACACATAACAATATGACTTATGGTTTTTCTTAGCCGCATGGTAATAAAGCTAATATTCTACTAGGACTTATATACCTCGATGTATGTCGCCCTACTTAAAACTAGTGTCAAGAAATAATGAAATAACCTACTTCAACAAATACACAAAAGGTTTTTAGCCACTATGAAAGTATGTATTCTTGTAAAGACATCAATAAGAAGTATGTAATTAACTTGAGAAGATAGTTGAAGTCAAGAGTCCGCGTTCAATGATACTTTATTTAATATGCTTGTGACTTCTTGTAAAGACATAAACATAAAGTCCTTGAACTGTTCTAAGACTTATAAAGTAAGCAATTGACTTGTCATGTCTCATTGTTACGACATGTACATGAAGTCATTGAAATGTTCAAAGACTTATAACGTAATGTTAGCGATTAACGTGTTATGTCTTCTTGTTAAGACATGTACATAAAGTCCTGTGTAACATCTCTAAACTATCTTTCTAGTTAATACATACAATTGCTTGAATTAATGTTTAGATGCCATTTATGTTTGAAAAATGGCAATAAGTGAGCAAAGGGTATTAAGATATCTATGTAATTGTGATACTGTGTCTCAAAAACCCATTTACTTATAGAAAACCAACCATCTTGCTTTGGTATGACTAATGTATAAAATCCAACTCTGTTGATATTGTTTGATTTTTGATAATTTTAACTACCCTACCTCTAATCTTGTCAAGGTTAACAAAATTGAGTAAAGCCACGTGTTTACTCAATATGGTTCCAACTAAGAAGGTAACTAAGATACCATAAGGTTATGGAATGGGAAGAATCCCATTAAGTCTTAACTGAAGTTCTGAATTTGTTGAGATCACGTTAAGCGTGTTATTAGAAAACTAGAGTCAAGAAGTATCAACGTACATTATACATCCCAAACAAGAACAATTTTAATAGTTCTGCCTACTTGCTGCGTATTTTTAGGAGAAAGTCTCCTCTTACACCAAGCAAGTAGGATCATCTGTTTTTGGAGAAAGTCTCTTCTTACACATGCTTCTGAAAAAAAAACAAAGCACAAGCAACGACATAATAAATGTTGAGATATAGTCCCATGAAAAAAATCAATTTGTTGAATTTGATTGATCTTTCACCACAAAATGTAAGCATGAGAAGTTAAATTGGTTCTTCTAGGAGAGAACTAACATAGCAAAAATGTACACCAATTAAACAAACAGCAAACTCCTTTTATAAAGGGTTTTACTTAAACACAGTAATTAGACTATGATAAAGCTTCTTTTTCCTTGCATAGCGTTAAAAGAATAAAGAATTAATTAACCATTAACTTGAATATCCTAAATATGAAAAAAGGAAATTGGATGTCTAAACACCTTCTTGAAAGATTTACCTTTTGTGAGGATTTTTGTTAAAAAATCAAAAGGGTTTATGAATCTAAGTTATCTTTAGAAAATGTGCAAGCTATAAAATCCCAAGTGTTGGTTAGAGCATGCATCTAGGAGCTGGAATCTTAAGTTTTAAATCAACAAATAGATTTTGATTGAAACAAAGAGAACGTCCTGATACACCCTTAAAAGCTAGACGGAGCATTATATTTGGTCTTTTTTATATATTATATATGTCAACATAACAGGAAAATATAGTTCAACACACTAAGCTAGATTTTAATCCTTAGTGTTGAATAAATGTTTCTATCGTGAGATATACAAGAATAAAACATACAACCTGAGAACACAATATTTGTTAGTAAAAACATACGCGATTAATAAGTCTAACACAACATGACACATCATTGAGCAAGACTCAAGTTCTATCTCACCTAATGAGTTAAACACATGTTTGAAAACGTTTGGTTCAGCTAAAGTTTTCATTAATGTATGTCATGATATGTATTAACTAATTGTAGCACTTGCATGAAGTGCAAGAATAAACCAAACCATAGAACTAAAAGGCCTGCAAAGGACTAAAGACATGTTTCATAATCGATTACTGATTTTTTTTTAATAAGCAGATTTGTGTTGAGTTTTATACACTAATGCTTTTATTTTGATTAGATGATTCTCACATCCTAGTCAAAGCAGATTTTCATATCATAAATGATAATACTGTTGACTACATGCTTGATTGAAAGCATTGTTGCACTATTCATTAAAGAATAAAGAATACTTTACAGTTTAGGAAGCTGTTAAGAAGACTGTCTCATATATGTGGTTTTGCTTGCTTCAAACAACCTATGTAATTTGTTATTGGCGATGCTAGTATATTGTATTAGCCTTGGAACGCACCATAATTACAAAATGACAATCACGTATTATTCAAAAACTTCACTTCTTTTGAGTTTGAAAACAAGTATTCTCAAAGTCACTCAATGACACTTAGTTGGTACTTTTTACAAAAGTCAATTGTCTTGTAACCAAACAGTTCATCATCTAGGAACATTAAAATTTCGACTTGCTAAGTAGTCTTATGGTGTAATGTTTTTAGTATTTGGATTAAAGAAATGTTAAGCATTTGAATTAAGCCTGAATTTGATATACATGGTATGATCGACATCAATAATACAACTGTTTTCTATATTAGCAATGATTAAATCCATTAATACTTTATTTATTCTAAATTGTCCATTGTCATTATGAACGGGAGCATCATTTGAATTAAGAAAATGTGAGTGATTTGTCATATTCCATACAGTATGAATATAAAGGATGATACCGCCGAAACTCAATTTATTCATTGGATAAACATTAACTGATCTAACCAACAAGTGATTCACATACATAGATCGGCACCAAAATGAATCTCGCAAGTGGTTATGTCTTACATCCCTCAGACTTTAGAGCAAGTAGTTTTATGAGTGTGTAATGTCAAACTTAGAAATGGTTCAACGTTGAACCCTGTATGAAGGCTGTATAACAGGGCCATTTTCAGGAGGGATGTGAAACACATAACGGACACGTACAGTCAAAATAGGATTTGTTCCTCCACATGTTATGGAGTAAGATACTATTGGGCCCCTCGATGATTTGAACAGATGTATGTGTAGCCGTACCCAAAATATAATTAAGATGATACTTGATTAATTTGGTAATCTAGTTCAATGTCTATATCGAGAAACAGAATTGTTAAACATAAGAATGACTTATGATCCATGTCAGATGTTCAACACAGTATCTATAACAAAAGGATGATTGATATCTAAATCATTTAAATAAGATGTTTAAGAAACTATCCTCAAATATTTCTAGGGGCATTGGCGTGTTGCTAGACGCTAACCTTTGCTTATATAATTACTTGGTTATTATGATGTGTGCAAGTAGGAGCAGTTGGAGTATGCTCGTGTCATAATAAATAATTATATGGCTAGACACATGTGAACCTATGGGGTCACACACATATACACTGAGATACCATTTTATATATTATGTTTTTGTATTTACGGTATATAAATAACCTACGTAATTCGGGATCATTATTGGGCTTCTAATAAATAAGTAGTGTACTATATTTATTGGACTTTAAAAGTTTAAGAAAGCCCACTAAACACCCATAAGGGTGGCCTGTCTATAGAGGAAGGAAAAAAAAGGATAAGATCAAGTTTTTATGGTAAATAATTATGAGATATTCTCTCATTAATTTGATTACCAATTTACCATATATCTCTCCTCTTTTCTCTATATAAAAACACGGCACACAAACACGCACGAATATGTGTTTTGGTTTTTTCTGATCCAACTTTTGTACCCTTTTCATTCAAAAGTATTTTACAAGGCTACGAGGTTAAGACTAGCATCTATTTGGTATACAAAGAAGTGTAGAGTGGATATATCATAGAGGTGATCTCCATTGATCACTTTGTTTTATTGGAAGTGTTGTGTTAAGGTGAAGATCACCATTTGATTCTACCGATCACGCTACAAAGGTACTACTTTTCTTGTTTTAACTTTGATTGATCATATGACTCTATGGATCCGTTAAAAGGTGCTTGTTCCGCCGCGTTTAATGTTTGTTAATATGATAATCTTTTAATTCAGCAAATATAAATACAATAAATACCTGTAGAATTGTCGTGATTACCCATGATTTAGAATGTCCTTGTAAAAGAATCCTACAAAAGCCAACATGTACAAATACAAATAAAAGATGAACGTAACTGATAATAAAATCGTTAAAGAACCGTCTTAAGAAATATTTACATGGATATAGATTAACACGATTTAATTTGCTGAGAGTAATTGAATTATGGTTTGCCAACATGATTTAATTTCACAATACAAATTTTGCATTTGTCTCAAATGAAAATTAAACCCATAACCTTTTATTGATGACAACTCACATATCATTAGTTAAAATGACACGTATGATATCCTCGAACCTATATTGTTAGTACAAAATTCATGTCGGGTTTAGTAGTGTCAAAGTCCTTTGTCGGGTCGGGCCTCCAAATGACTTGAATGCTTGATCTTGTACTAGAGCAAGAGAAGTGATGATTTTCTGCATAATTAAAAGTAAACCGTTAGCCTTACCATGGGGACGTACCCCACGATTAGACTCTGGTGTGAGAGTAAGTGTTCATATTGTCAGAGTATATGTCAGAGAGAATAAGAATAATTGTGTACCTTTTGGGATGTATTGTGACCCCTATTTATAGGTGTCTAGTACTAGGGTTTCCTAGTATTTCGGTTACTTTAGTAGTGGCCGGAGTGGGTCCCTTGTCGGTCAAGGGTCCGCGATAATCGTGTTAAACGAACGCAGATGTTCTGCGGATGGATCGTCTTATAGGTGGATCCACAGACGGATCGTCTACAAGTGGATCCGCGGACGGATCGTTAGGTTCGGGGCCGAAGCCCACGCGAGATTGGGCTTTACCATGGCCTGTTATTGATAGGTTTAGCCAATATGTGCTTAACTACTTAGAAGTTAGAACAATAAAAATATTGTATTGAAACTTACTAGCCAGCTTTTATGTTCGTGTTTGAAGAGATAAGCAAGAAAATTTAGCGGTGAGCAGAAAAACCGAAAAAACCAAATAAATCGAAAACCGAAACAAACTGAAAACAACCGAACCGAACTAATAACCGATCCGAATTTGCCAAAACCGAACTGAACCGAACTACAAATCGGTAGTTGGATATGAGTTTGACAATCTGAACCAAAAACTGAAACTAAAACTGAATTTATATAAAAAGACCATTAAATATTATCCTATAAAAAAAACACTTTTTAATGCATAATGTTTTTTTACAAATATCTATGTAATTTATTATTTTTAAATAAATGGTGTACATTCAAGAGTTATCGGTCAACCAGAAAAAGGAACTAAATTCAAATTCTGTTTTCGGTTCAGTTAGTTTTGAATAAATATTCTGGTCGGGTTTCGAGTTAGACCCAAAAAAATAACCGAACGCTAACCGAAGCAACCCGATAACCCAACCGATTAACACCCCTACAACAAATTCATTAAAACTTTCTTTGTTAGCCCAAAAACGCCGCGGCCCAACCCAAAAAGTTATTTGCAAAAAATGTTACTATAACTTTTTTATATAACAAATTTTATTTATCAAATATCTAACATCTATATAGCGCTTTTTTAAATAAAAAATATGCCGGCAAAAAGACATATGAATTACGAACAAAATGAGCTTAACATTTTTTTGTTAAGTTGGCGTCTTAACGTTTGCCAAGAATTTCAGCACGACTTGAGTACATCCTTATTTAGTAATGATCGATGATTCAACTTTCAATTATCTTCGACAAGCAAACAAAAATAACTCTGCCGCAACGCGCGGACACCATTTTTCGCGTTAATTCCTATGACATGAGACTTTATTTTTTGATTGAATAAAATTTACGAAAGACAAAAATACCCAAACGTTTAAACCAGTTCAATAACTGATCAAACTAACGGCGTTAAAAAAATAGACCAAACGTGTTACAGGTCGTCGAACTTTGAAGAGGATCCGTAACTTTTTATAAATGAACTAACGAGTGGGAAGATATTTGCGTGTTACGACAAAGCTGATTTATAGTTGATGCATATGTTTTTTTCCTTAAAAATCCATTCATATTGTTTTATATTCAATGTTACCAGTTACCGAGTCAACTATCTTGTAAATAGTTTTATAAAGCTACTCTGAATAAACAGGTCCAAAGACTTGGGCTTTGCCCGATATAAAGCCCATTAAACACATCTTGGAAAACCATATACAAAAAGAACAAAAGTTTTAAAACGTGACTTTTTATATATAGGATAATGATATAATGTAATTTATAAAATGAATGTCATTTAAATATCAATTTGTTAGTGCATATGTTTTTAGGCATCCACTATGGTTAAATTTTATAAAGGTTTATAGTGCTTCATGTCAACACATATCAAATAACCACAAACTCATAAAATCAAAAATCACATAAAGTTACAATTATTATACAAACAAATCTCAAAAATCCCCAAAAAAACAAAAAGGTATAACGAATAAAAGAAGATTTGAGCAACTTGAACAACCCAAATCAAGATTCACATAAAGTATGAATTTTTATACTAAAAAACTACTTGAATCAATAGCAAAAGGGTTCTTCCCGTGATGAAAAGTTGAGTCACCTGTGTCGGCTCTAGGCTATTCAAAAAATAGTCGTCGTAGAATTAGTCAGCTCCCAATGTCGAGTCGAAACCCCAGTTATAAAAAATAAAAATAAAATAAAAATTGAGATCAAAATAGACATAGCTTGCACATGATTCAAACTAACATTAAACTGATCTTGCAACATTCTAGCTCTTTCATCACACATATTTGCTAATATTTATGTCTCTTTTCCAAAGCATGAGATCTTAAATACCGAAAGAACCATAAAGCTAAAATAATACCAAATGCAAACCCATAATAATCAAAAAGCCTTCCTCCACCATTTTCTTTCTCAATCCTTTATTTGATAAATAATAATGATGGAACATATCTTTGTACTAATGCCATTAAGATAAGTCAACAAATTTCATCCAACTTTTATTAGTACTAGACATCATTTTGGTACCATAAAATGAATAATTTTATTGAGATAATGGTAAGAATTAGAAAATAGTACAAGCATCAGTACAAGCTTCGTCACTTAACCAAATCCAATCAAATGGATATAACTCCTAAAACTACCTTTTTTTCTTAATACAATCAACTTTTATATGAATATCCAAAATTTGTTGATATCTAAATTTTGGATATTCGAAATTTCGGATAACAGTTTTATATATCCGAATATTTAAATATCTATAATTTTTGAAATACTTTTATAGGACATCCAAAACTAATATTTCATAAAACCTAACTTTTTAATAAATTCTCATCAAATTTTTAGATATTCGAATACAAATATAATTTTTAGATTTCAATTTGTATCTCGAGGTCCACACCACCTCCCTTTCTCAACCATCACCATTAAAATATATGGTTTTGGCATTTTGAACAAAAAACCAAACCGAAAATCGAATTTATATAAATATATATACTTTTTATATATTAATATACATAAAAATACCACTAAAATTTTATTCTAACATAAAAACACTTTTTATGCTCGAAATAACTGTTTTTTGCTAAAAATTTATATAATGAAATTAAAAAAGATGCAAATGGTGTAATTCAGGTTATTCGGATCAACTCGAAAACCGAATTCAATTTGTTTTTTCAGATTGGGTTTGAATTCTAAAATTAGTACAGTATTGATTTTCGTTATAATATAACTATCTATAAAGCATTAATCACCATTTTTTCAATATGGTGAATGATTGAAAACATTAAAATCATTATATATGGAGCTGTTTAAAATAATTAAATAAATTTTTTTTTGGAACTATTAATTTAATTAATAACATAGGTGATTTGGATGATCATAAAAACCATCCCTTGAATAAGTGTTTGGATTTTCGTTGTCCAACTAGTAAAGAATTTAAGCTTTCGCTATTTGCCCTTTCCTTTCTTTTGAAAAATACTCAAGAACAAAAAAAGAAATGAATTTGCTGCCTTCATAAGCAGGTTCTTGCCTTCATGATTAAATTGTGTTAAGGATGGGTTTTTTCGTTCCTGGATTCATTCTTTTCTTCCTCTAACAAACAAATTAACTCGAGAACCTGCTATGAAGGCAAGCACAATTCTTTACCACGCCAAGAATGGTACTTCGTGTTTATATATGTATTCAAGCAACAATATGGAGTTTCATTCTTGTTGAAAAAAAACACTGCACAATACAGAGTAAAAAAATAACAACCATGATGAAATCCATTCTTCTCTTTTTTTCTTGCCATTGTGATTAATTTCGGAATGGCTGCAGGATCTCGCCGTGTAGGTTGTATCGTAGTAGACAACATTTACCCTCGATAAAGACTTGGGGGCGACAAGTGGAAGATTGTGGTTTTGTAGCTAATGGGCCGGCTTTCACACCCTAACTGAATAACGCTGACAATAAGCTAGTGAGGTGTTATGCGAACAACGCCGAGTCGTAAGATAAAAAAACGGAACAGAAAAAATTTAGGATTGTTTTTTTGATAAAGTCAAAAGCCACTAAAAACATAAGAACTACGTGAGCATGAAACTGTCATATTCCTGTTAATAAAATGGGTAAAAATGCCACCAAAAATGCGAAATAGAATTTATAAAGTTTTTGAAGAAACTTTTAGCATGTCAAAACCTAAAGCCAATCCTTACAGGTCATAACTTAGATACTACAGGTCGGAACCTGGCTCTGATACCATAATTGTAACACCCCGCCCCAAAACGGGCCCAAATGTCACATTTACGGAACCAAAACTTATGCAAGCGGAAGACTTTACTAAAAATAGGTTGGCAAAATTACACTAGTTACTAAGGCAATACAAAATCTAGAACGTAATCATTGTTTAAACGAACAATAAATCCCATACTCCAATAGCTAATCAACATTTAGTGTAGGTCTGGGATGCTAATCCTCAAGGTAATTCGATGTGAGCTCCTATGCACTCTTCACTCAAAACCCAGCTTTCCTTGATTACCTGCCGTGAAGAAAAGAAATGCGAATGAGCTAAAAAGCTCAGTGAACAGATATACAAAACAGATATAATCAAAGCATATAGATCAAGCATGCATAAGTAAACAAAATAGAATCAACATAACCTGGGTAACAAGGATCTCGTATATCATAAGAGTTGAATGAAATAAGTATCCAACCGAAATAGGTGGCCAAATGAAATAGGTAACCAAACGAAATAGATAGCCAAGCGAAACAATTAGCCAAACGAAACAGATAGCCAAATGAAACAGATAACCAAATGAAACAAATAGCCAAACAAAACAGATAGCCAAAAGAATTAGATAGCCAAAAGAATTAGATAGCCAAACAAAACAGATAGCCAAACGAAACATATAGAAATGCCCCACGAGATCGAAACGAAAGTCTAAAGCATGCCATACGCTTAGACTAAATAATCCAACATACATTGTATCATATCATATCAAATTGTATATGGGAGCTGCAGACTCCAGATGTACCCTACAAAATGTGAAATAGGATGTTGGCACCATACTGATCCATTCACCAAAACGAAACTAAACGAAGTACCTAGGATGCATCCATACGCTCCCTATAAATCAAATCATATATGGCCAAGTGCATAATAGAGCACACAAAACGAAAGGGAACGCCGTGGACTGATCACACCGCCACAGATAGTGTCGCGCCATTGGTGCCTCAATGACGTGGCCATGGTACCTCCATGGCTAGTTAGCTCGGGCATCGGAACAAAACAAAGGGTTCATATAGCATATCAAAATGAAACATATTATGTCCAAAGAAGATCATGTCTAAACAAAACGGATTTATAAGACATGATTTCGTTTTGAATAGTAACAGAAAATTTAGTTCTAATGATGCTAAACATTGTATATTGTTATAATAGATCAATTTCTATAAAGATCATCTAAGTACAAGACTTGAATATTTTGATTTGCATTCATATTTTTTGTGATGGTTTCACGTCATATAGTCTTTACCTATAAATGACTATGGGTAGCGTATAATTCTTTAATAAAATGATAGTTCTAGATGTACCTCGCTCCAAGCCAATAAGGATAGATCGAAATAGAAACCGAAACAAAAATCATTTACGAACGCGAAACCTCCAGCAAACGAAGCCAAAACCAGCACACCTAAACATGGACCGATCAGGAACTCTAAACGCGAACGATGTTTTACGCGAACCCCAAACATAGATAATATTACCACAAGCGAACCCAACCCGACGATTACTAGTAACATTGCTTTGGTAATTTGATTTTAGAAGTGAGAGTGGTTCTGTCGTGATTGACAAAACTCTATGATAATGGGATTGTATATAATTTATTTTGCGGTTAAATTTGATTCTCATGTAAAAGACGTGATTGTGGTTTGCTATATATATTAACATAACCATAACTGATCATCATAAATATAGCCGAAGATTACGGTCATATGACGAAGTCTTACTATTGACCAAGCCATGCATTAAATTGTGCTAAAGCGTTTCTTCTTTTATTTCCTTTTCTTGTAAAGCCCATCCATTCGAATTTAAATAAAAAGTCCAAACCAAGTTTTAGTTATCAATGATTTGATAATAAAATTGTCACACACAAAAACGTTTCAACTAACATACTAACTATTATTGTTTGTATCATTAATATACTTTAGTACTATTATCACTATATTATTATAGGGGTATTATAGTTGAACTTGATTTTCGTTGTCATAGAGGGTGAGGTCCATTAATAGTGCCCAGGATTCTTCGGCCGATTAGTCGATGGTTCGCCTTGTGGCAGGATTGACATGGTCATAAATATTTAGACTTGGAGCCAAAGATTGATGCCATGATGAGGGACTTTTTTAGTAAGTCCTTGAAACGAGTCCATGCTTTAGAAAGAGATTCACCCTGATGTTGTTGGAACATCAAGATGTCGTTTCAAAGTTTAGACGTCCTTCCTGGTGAAAAGAATTGAGCAAGGAAATGAGTAGTAAGATCCTCGCAAGTAGAGATGGATCCTGCTGGAAGACGTTCAAGCCGATTGCTAGCTTGATCGTGATGGGAAAATTAAAATAAACGCAGGCGCGTCCTTTCCCTATTTGCAACATCATGTCAAGTAAGTCCACAAGTTTTATAAAATCTTTGAGATGTTGATTTGGATCCTCGAATCGAAGTCCATGGAAAGAGCATCCGTTTTGCACCAACCGGATGGTGTCGGATCGCAGAGGCACCACATTGTTCCCATCAGGGAGCTCAATGGTGTTTCGATAGCCCTCATGGCTAGGTCTGGAGTAATCTCTAAGAGTACGGTTAGGATTTTCGTTTTCCATGGGTGTCAATGAAAAATATTTACGAAACAAATAACACAAAGAAAAGATAGACTATAAGAAAGCTAATTGACATAAATTAAAATCTCACTTGATAGGAATCAAGCGAGTAGACCAAAGCTAAATTAAATTCAGAACCTATACTATTCCCCGCGTAACGGCGCCAAAAACTTGAAGCAGTCGTTGTAAACACACCAGGTTTTACAACTCCCTAGGCAGAGTACCTAATCGTTCTAGTGTAGTATAGCAAGGACTCAGGGGTTGTTATCGTTCTCTAGGGGAATAGCGTGTGAAGGCTCGAACTAAACCTAACTAAGATCTACGGGGTTGAAAGAAGATTATTTTTGTATTTTTATATATTTAGAAAGCAGGTAAAATTCTGGTTTTAGAGGTGGTTTTGGTTTTAACTAATTAATCTAATATTAAATCTAAACTAAATTGGTGGAAACTCAATAGGTAAACAGACGTATTTACTTAATCATGCACTACTTCTTAGTTTGCTTCTCCTAGTCCTACTACTTTGTCACACTTGTGATGATCTGTGTAAGTATTTCCTAGGTCATGAACGAATTACACGAATCCGCCGTCTATGTAATATTCTGTTAAGGCAATGCACATGTAAGGTAGTATGAAGACTATTACAAGGCACCTAAGAGTACATTACATGCATTAAAACACTGACCAATCATATTAGAGGTAAGGTAGTATAGAGACTGTTACCGATGGTATCCTTTCTACACACTCGCGTTTCCCAAGACGTCTATGCTAAGTAATATTTTATAGCTAGTTTTCTAGAGCCTAACGCGTACATCCATCACAAAAAGCAATATTAAAAGGATCTACAAACTAGGTTTCATGCAATCATAAGTAAATACTAATAGATCTAGCCTAGCATGTTAAAGACAAGTGAAGAACAAGAATCAATCAAACAACAAATAGATATATTGAATTATTAAAATATAGAAGACTTCACTTGATTAAAACATGTGTTTAAGGCTGATACAAGAGGGTTTTGACACCCTAAAAACAACCTTAACAGCTGGTAAACTCGAACCCTAAATAATAAGTTCGTCTCCCAAAAGTTGCACACTAAAACCCTAAAAACGAGTTTGTATATATAGGAAAACGGGCGTGACGGTGTCGCTTTATAATCCTGACGCCGTCGCCCCGCCGAATCTTCTAGGGTTTTACTATGTCGGTTAAGTTCTAACGCCGTCTTTATTTCTCTGACGCTGTCTCTTGTAAACCTTGAAGCCGTCACAAAGGATTGTGACGCCGTCTCCACGCACTGTGTGCCTATTCTTCATCAGATTTGGTGTAGAGTCGTAATCTTGTCCGTTTCTTCTCCAAATGAGCCCAAGTCACGTATATCTCCTCCAAAAGCTTCCCAAATGCTAAAAACACAAAAATAAATGATTAATCACATATTTTGAGCATATTTGCATGATTTATGGGGTTAAATGACCCCGAAAAAGTTTATAAAATAACACCTCATCAGTCATCTAAACTTGTACTAACACTCGTGTTCATATTTTCTGTTCTTGACTTAGGTTTCCAAGTGTATCCTGGTGGAGTGATTTTAGTGTACCACCATTTACATGTCGTGTTAACATTCTCATAAAGCATCCTTACTCTACTTCTATATTTCTGGAAAGTAGAGTTTGATGCAACTTTTTTCTTAATTGGTGTTACAACAGATCAGTTCATTGTTCTTTTGGGTTTACTAGTACTAATAGGCACTGCTAAAGGCTTTTTAGTTCTAGCATTCACGTCATTGAAATAAAAAAGAACACAAGCATCACGATTATCATTTAAAATACATTTGACACGAGTGGCCCATACAAAATTTACATTCGAAGTCGCAGCATTTAAACTGTCATTACACTAAGTTACAGACTTTTTATTATACGAAAACTTAAAATTCGTACAGTGTTCTTTTACATTCATCGACTTATTCTTCACTTCACTATTTTATGGCAAAACCCTATCTTTAAATCTTGTGCTCTTAGGTTGTGGTATGCTAATGCTAGTAGTGTGATTTACTCCTGTAGACATAGACACCCGTTGGTTAATTCTCCTATTGTCTTGTTGTAACAATGGTGTTCTATTTTGTGTTGGCCTAGTGTGTAATCTAAACATTCCTGGTGCTAAGACATTTGTGTTCCTCTTGATGCGAAGTGTTGCAAACGCAAAAGTTTTACAACCCTCTTAGGCAAAGTACCTAACCGTTGTAGTGTAGTATAGGCAAGACTCAAAGGGTTATTATCGTTCTCTAAGGGAATAGTTTGGGTAGGCTTGAATTGTGCATTACTAAGGTCTAAGGAATGAGGGAAGACTATTTTTGTATTTTTATGTTTTTTTGAAAGCAAGTAAAATCTCGGGTTTTGAAGAGGGGTTGATTAAACTACTTAATTAAACTACTCCTAATTCTATTCTAATTATGCGAAAGAGTAAATTGTGGGAAACTCGTATGGTTAAACAAACGTGTTCACCTAATCATGCACAACTCCCTAGTTTCTCTCTCTAATCCTATTGCCCGTCACCCTCGTTAGTGTAATGTGTAAGTATTCCCCTAATTTAGCAGCGGGTTGGTCAAGTCCGCTATCTACGTGACAACCTAGACGGTGGTTATCTGCAGACACCGCTCACGTCTAATAGTAAATTCACGCGCACTAAATACTTAACTAGGAATCCCCCTTACAGCAAACTAGATATGAAGATCCAAAATGTGGGTATTCTCTAACCTAATCGCGTTTCACTAGACGTCTTAGCTATGATATGAAGATCAAATAGCTAGTTTTCTAATGCCTAACGCACATACCACTAACAAGAAACAATAATAAAGGAGATTACAAACTAAGTTACATGCAATCATAAGCAAACACATATTGAATTTAGCCAAGCATGTTAACTGAAAGCGAAGAACAATTAATCAAAAAACACATAGACATATTGAATGATTAAAATAGTAAAGGAACTTCACTTCAATTAAACATGTAGTAACAATGAGTACACAAGGGTTATAAAACCCTAAAAATCGACTATAGTATCAGCTACAAAGGTTCTCCCAAGTTTCCATACGAAAATATGAAAAATAAAGGGTTGTATACGTAGAAGTTGAATCCTGACGACGTCACTAGGGTTTCCTAATAAGGTGTCATTTTATACGCTTTTTAGAGGTCATTTAACCCCTTAAATCATGCTATTATGCCCAAATTAAGTACTTAAACGTTTGTTTTTACGTTTTTAACACTTGGATAGCTTTTGGAGGAAATAAACATGACTTGGGCTCAACTAGAGAAGTAACGGACAAGACTACGACTCTACACCAACTCTTTTGAAGGGAATTCCATATAGTAGCTGGAGACGGCGTCGCTAAACCTTGCGACGGAGTCGGAGCATACAAGAGACGGCGTCGAAAACTCAAGACGGCGTCAGATCGTAACCGCCTCAAAAGAAATCCTAGAAGATTCGGCGAAGCGACGGCGTTAGGAATCTTGCGACGCCGTCGCGACTTCTTTTTCTATATATACCCGCAGTTTTTAGGGTTTTTAAGTGTGAAACTTTTGGAAACCGAACCCTAATATTAAAATACGTTTTTAGCTGCATCATAGGCTATTTTTAGGGTGTAAAAAACCCTTTGTATCAACCTTGACTTCATGTTTTAATCAAGTGAGATCTTCTATCTTTTATCATTAAATATGTTTATGTGTTGCATGATTAGTTATTGTTCTTCACTTCCTTTTAACATGTTAGGCTAGATCCCTTTTGTATTTACTTATGATTGCATGAAACTTAGTTTGTAGATCATTTTAATGTTGCTTCTTGTGATGGATGTGCGCGTTAGGCTTTAGAAAACTAGCCATAAGACATTAAATTGGCATAGACGTCTAGGGAAACGTGAGTGTGTAGAAAGGATATCATCGGTAACAGTCTTCATACTATCTTACCCCTAATATGGTTGATCCCTCTTAAGTGTTTTAATTGCATGTGATATACTCTTAGGGGCCTTGTAATAGTCTTCATACTACCTTACTTGTGCGTTACCTTAACGGAATATTACATAGATGACGGGTTCGTGTAATTTGTTCATGACTTAGGAAATACTTACATAGATCATCACAAGAGTGACAAAGCAACATAATTAGGAAAAGCAAACTAAGGAGTAATGCATGAATAAGTAAATACATTTTTTTCTATATAAGTTATCACCAAAGTAGTTTAGATTTATTTTATTATTATTAGTTTAATTAATGAAACCAAAACCAACCTCTCAACCAATGATATTTACCTGCTTTTATAAAAATATAAAAATACAAAAAGAATCTTCTCTCAACTCCTTAGACCTCTGTTAGATTCTGTTCAAGCCTTCCCAACCTATTCCCCTAGAGAACGATAACAACCCTCGAGTCTTACCTTACTACACTACAACGGTTAGGTGCTCTGCCTAGGGAGTTATAAAACTCTTTGCGAGTTTACAAGACCCGCATCATTTCCTGATGCCGTCAGCCCGCCGAATCTTCCAAAGGGTTCTTCTTGTCGGTTTGTGGTGATGCCGTCACGCTTTGATCCTGATGATGTCTGGTTGAATTTCTGACGCCGTCTCCACGACCTGAGAAGTCAGACTTTAAATAAAAAAAATTCACTTTTTGGGCACTTTTGGCGACTGCGTCAGAATGGAAGTCGCAAGCTTGAAAAGTTGTGTTTTTGTCCAGTTACTTCCCGAATCGAGCCCAATTCATGTGCTTCTCCTCCAAATGCTTCTCAAATACTAAAACATCAAAAAGAAATGATTAAGTATAATATTTGGGCGTATTTACATGACTTAGAGGGTTAAATGGCCCCGAAAAAGTGTATAAAACGACACCTCCTCACCTCTGAACTATTTTTTCTTTTCTTTTTTAGGCAAATTTGAAAAGTTTTGTTTCACATTAGTCGTGGAACAGACTTTGACAACTCAAGTTGCAAAAAACGCAACTTGAATTTGCAATAGGAGTCGGTCTACCCAAAACTGATGGTTTTTTATAATTAAACACGTTTGGTTGATGAACAACCGATGGTTTTCCAAACTTAGTTTCCACAAATTTTCTTTTTGACTGATTCATTCTTTCACGCAATTCAGCGTAAGCAATTATCTTATCTTGTAATTGAGCTCTCAAATCATGTGATTCAAGTGTTTTACGGTTGAGTGTAGCAATTAAGGAATAATTTTTATCTTTCAAAGCTTTTTACGTATCCCTTGATATCAAAGACTGCTTAACCTAAGAGTTTTCACAAACATTCTTTTCCTTTTCATGTTGCAAAGCAAGTTCAAGATTAATACAATGTTGTTCTAGATTTGCAAAACGTTTGTCAAATTGTTGTGTTTTACTCTTGGTGAGCTCAATTTCAAGACTTTCGCATTCTTGACATTTCTCTAAATACAAACATTGCAACTCTATGCATTCATCGATATCAGCAAAATAACAAAGAATAGCACACATTAAGTCTTTAGAGAAATATTCCTCCAAAAGTCGGTCGGTCGATTTTGAAAACTCAATTTTTTGTCTTTGTAGTTGTGACTTAAGAGACTCAACTTCCTTTTCAAGAGAGTTAAAGTATCTCAAATCCTCAACCATTTCTTCTTTGAGAGTTGTTTCAAAATTTACCACATTTTCAGAAGCGTAGCCAATTATTGGAACGTAAAGTTGTTCTATAGCATTTTTTTAGTTCATTGTGAGAGTTTCGATTCATCCAATCGCTTTGAATCCTTAATAACTCTTTTTCAAACATATCATTAAGATTTGCAACACTTTGTTGAACCAAAGAAAATGCTTGCATGCTTTTAGTGACTTTATTAAACTTTAATGTTTCATCCAAATGTTTTGCTAACTTAACATGTTGTATTTCAAAAACTTTTTCTGGAATAACTTCCTTTACAGGAGGATCATCTGGTATAAAATTATTTGAAAAATACACTTGTTCGGCTGACTTTTCTTTTTGTGGTACAAACGGTTTGTAAAGATTATTCAACGTTGTGTAATCATAATGTTTGAATGTTTTATCTGTTTTGGATCGACTTTCTTTGACAAGACGAACTGTTTCGTCAAAATCAGGATTAACCATTTTATCAAGATTATCCTTATAAAACGCAATATCATATAAACATGGTTTCACACTTTGAGCTTTCTTGAGATATTGAGGTTTTTCAAAAGAGGTTGTGCATTTAGAATTGAGCATGTTCATTGTTTGAACAGACTGACTAGTTTTATAAACGATGTCATTTAAAACTTTGACTTGTTTTTCCAAACCAATGACTTTGTCAATCTCATTTTCTTTACGTTTTTGTAAAACTATTTTAGATCCTCTTTCTCAAATGAAAGTGTAGAAATAGTGGTTTGATGTGCAGAGGCTTGTTTTTCCATTTTTGAAAGCTTTTGATTCAAGTCATGTATTTTTAGTGTATAAGCATCAAATGACTTTTTAGATTTGATTCTCTGTTCTTCTAGTAAACCATAAGCTTTTGCACATTCAAATTTAGCATCTTTCACACATTTCATATTTTGATACCTCTCAAGCTCTTTTCCTAAGGACGTGTTTGCTTGTTATATAACTTTGTTTGATGATTCTAAACATTATTCATTCTCTTGCATTCATCAATTTCAAGTTTCATTTGTTCAATTAAAGAAGCAATCAAAGCACGTTCTTCTTGAAACTTTTGTTCATCCTGGTCAGCCTCTTCTCCGTTATTACTCATATCTGATGAATCAGGAGTGGTATTACTATCACACTGTTCCATCACGTATGTGTCATTAATAGATTCATGTTGCACAAGATGTTCATTTTCCATGGCAAAAACATTATATTCATCATTGGTGTGTACATGTTCCAATGGCTCTTTGTCAAATACGGGTCCAGTGCCTTCATCTGCAGCAGGAATCACCTCTTGAATCTTAGCCATGTACATATAATATGCTTCCAGTTCTGGTCTGTTGGCTCATCATCTGAATCAAGTACTCAATCCTATTGTTTTGCACTCAACTGAATCCCTGCTTCCTGCTGTTTACATAGCAACATATTATCTTTGTGGTAGGAAGAATCCTTGGCCCTTTTTGCTAACCCGTGTTTCCTTGTTGTATGCCCAAACCCTTTGCAATTATAACACTGAATCCCAGTCTGATTACCTACTGTATCCATGTTCCCAGCAACATTTACAACCCTCTGATTCTCATACTGCCCAGTCTGTCTTGTATACCTAGATATTCTTAGAGTGTTATCAACATTCTTGTTCCTGGTGTTTGATGATGTTCTAAGGTTGTTGTTGATAGGTTTGTAGATTTTCATAAAGGATGTTGAGATTAAAGCCATGAGTTTGCAATTTCCTTCTCCCTTGAAGTGTCTTCTTGATCACTAACAACTTCATGTTCTAACTCTGGACGTGCAGAAGGAGCTCTTGTAATCTTTTTTCATTTGCTTCGGGTGGCAGCTTGTGATCGTGTTGTTGACGGTGGAGGATTGTAATTGGGTTTTGGTGGAGGATAGTAACCTGGTTGATGTTGTGTAGCAGTAACAAGTGCTAGAGGATTGGCATTCCTTGCTAACCTTTCAGCCCGAATTTCATTCACTTCATTCATATGTTGCTTGAGGATGTCAAAGAGTTTGTGGTATGAACAATCTTCAGATCTTGTCCTTGCTTGACAATTGTCACAAATCTTTACCATTCTGGTTGAAGTTGAAGTAGAAACTGAATAGTCACTTGATGAGTGGAGACCTCACATTTGTTTTTGACCAATTCATTCATCAATTTGTAAAATCTGGAGTAGTACGACTCAAGTGATTCACCATCCCGTAATGTGAATGTCCTAAATGCCCAGAACAAATTTGTTTTAACGTCCTGCATGTTAATGTTCTCACCCTGCATTAAACGTTCAATAGCAAGCCACATCTCTTTTGCATTAGCACAAGCATCCACTGTTGAGTAAATGTCATTATCAATCCCAGTAAGTATGACGTGAACTGTTTCAGAATCTTGGGATCAATGGCTTTGTTCTCTTGAATACGTCTATAAACCACGTCTTGCAAGTGAGCTGGATGGAATTCGTAGCTTCTTTGCAGGATGAGCATATTTCTGAAACTCATATAGACCATTATCAATACAATGATTAATGAGATCATGATTTGGTCTTGTAGCAATGTATCTTCTGATTCGGGATTTCCACTAAACGTAACTCCCAGCAACAAGCATTGGTGCACGATCTTTGCCACCAGCTTTCATAATTGCATTATGTGTTGCACTTGTAGACATTTTGTTGATTGTTGTGAAAGGATTACGGATCTTAAGAAAATCACATGCACGTAGATCACTTATAGAATCAAACTTAAAGTTTAAACACACGAAAGTAAAGAATAATAATTAGAGCACTTTAAAAAACATTAGAGCAAAGAACTTCCTATTATATATATATTATATATTATATATTATATATATATGTGTGTGTGTGTGTTGTGTGTGTGTGTGTGTGTGTGTGTGTGTAGAGTAAAACTACACCAATGGTCCTTGTGGTTAGCGTTGACCAACACGGTAGTCACCTTGACCAAACTAATTGCACCGGTTAGATCCTTAAGTGGCAAAAGGTAGGGCGTGGTGGTCCTCATTTCTTAGGGGTCATAAACGTAGTTAGTTTATTTACGAACAAGGGATAATATCGTTTATTCCCACACCATGATACCATTTATTAACGATGTAAACGACTCAGTGGTCCTTGTGGTTTTCGTTGACCAACAAACGCCCGTTAAGGTTATTAATGCCAGGGGTATTATCGACCTTACAATTTTTTTCCGCCTATTTTCTTACTCTTTCCCCTTTCCCCCCCTCTACCACCTGTTTTTAACCATTTCTTTATCCTTATTAAACACTCCACACTTCCACCAACACTCCAGTTAGGTTTCTTCTGTTATCGCGGCACGATTGTATTTGTGGAGCTTTAAGCAGTCATCAAGACATCATGGACCAATCAAAACCCAGGTCGAAGGTTTTATGGTTGTCCCCTACCAGAGTGTAACAGATGGGTTGATTGGGTAGACCCCCCAATGTGTCATCGTTCAGTGATGATCATCCCTGGTTTATTAAGGTCTATTAACAACCATCAACGACTAATCCAAGAAGTTGAACAAGCATGACTAGAATGAAGAAGTATCTTATTGTTTATGGGTTTTTCTTTCTTGTTTATGTAGTTTAAATGTGACAAGTTGTATTTGTGTGATGGTTTAAGTTAGATGTGTTTTGGGGAAAAGTGTTATGGTTCTTGTTGATAATTTGGGACATGTTTGAATCCGTTCTCTTTTCTTAAATTTTTTTGTAACTTTGTGGATAGTGGCTTTTTTTCACTTTACTGTGTCTGTAGAATGTAGTTGAGTTGAATGTATAGGTGGAAAGTGATGTAAATGTTAGGGAAAGTGAAGTAGTTTGACCTTTGTGAATTACTTCAATTACTGTGCGGAATTGTCCAACCACCTAGTTTCCCTTAGTAAAACCAACACCCTTCACACCACCTATTTCAAATAATTTTTATCTTACAAACCTTAAAACAAACTGTGTGATCATCAAATGTCAAAAAAGTTGAAGTAATTGAGTTAAGTGACTCAAGTGATGCTCTTCGTGGTGAATGGTGGGGGTATTGAAAAAAGGTAATTGAGGGAGATCTTCAAGGCTTAATTCGCCATTTTGGGTCAGCCATAAGGCATAGGCCTGGGTTCTGTTGCTCGTGTGCTGAAATGTTAGACTAGGATTGTGCCACTAATGTGGATCAATTGGTATGCTATTGTTGTTCTTGCTTGTATATATGTGATTCACTTTACCTGAGGATACTTGGGCTCCCAAAGAACGGTCCATTTGAAGAGTTTCCTGAGAAACAGCTGAGGAAGATGAAGATGGTGACATTGTCCCTCCAGTTTCAAGGCCAAAAAGTTCCAGATGAGATGTTAACTATGTTCCCAAAAATATTGCCAAAAGCCCTACCTTCATTTTAAATGTTGTCATTGGAGTTGCTAATAAGACTACATGGGCTATGATTGAGCAAAAAATGGGAAAGAGGGGTGCTGGTAACAAAGGAAAAGGGAAGGAAAAGGTTTGAAGTTTGTGGATGGATGAAGCTTAGTTTGTAATGTTTAAGATGTTTATGTTTTAGTTGTTCCCTGTATTGTTTTTTTAGTATTTACTTGAACTTAAATTGACCAAAGGTGCAGTGTCAATAATTTTGTTACATGAATAGTTTAAGTTTTGGATTCTAAATTTTATCAGTCATCATTTTTGCCTGTGAACTGTTAACTTTGTGCACATTTTCCATCTGGGATGCATGATAGAAACATTAAAACAGACCAAATGTCATAGTTTTAAACATAAACGATACAATAGTCTTAAAACCATACGGACATAAGTAATACATCCAAAATACAGACATTGTGCAGAACAAACAGACATAAAGTTACCAAAGTTCACATTCAACCTAAGTTAAATGGAATTCTTCTTTGGACCTGTCTTCTTTGGTTACCCACACTAGCGGCGGAGCCTTCCCTTTGTTTGTTGTTTTTCCCACTTGCCGATCCAACACCCTAAGTCTTTTGCTTTTGTTTGCCTGAGAACCTGTAAGGAGCATGAGTATCATCATCCCTTGTGGTTGGATTTTTCTTTGTTAGTCTTAGAACTTCTGGAATTGTGACCTTTTGTGTTGCATTTGTGACAAGTTACGTCTTGTGCTCCTTGACAGCTTTCCATTTCTTGACTATCTTTAATAAATTCCCTCTCACCTTGTCGATTTTTTTCCTTTCTTTTGGTGTCTCCCCATGGTGGTTGATGTTTGGTGGTGGCACGATTGTGTGGGAACGCATTGCCACTTTGGCCAATGGATATGCTCTAATAGGTTTGATTTTAAAGGAATAAACTTTTTCAAAGTCTTCTAACTATAGCATGGATGCACCACATTCTTATGGTATACGCCTCATTGTTAAGTGACATTACCCTATCTCCCTCCTCTTCAATATCTATTGTTTCTTCACTGTCTCTACAACCCATAAATTCTATCCTTTACCACATGAAAGTCAAGTCTTTAATATCAACATCAACATAATCTACATTATTTTCGTCATCACTAAGTAATCACTATCTTCACTATCAGTTTCATCATTTGCTTCTGTGTCTTCCTCACTCTCTGTTTCTACAGCTTGTTCATTTTCCTCACCCTCTGTTTCTACAACATGACCACTATTACCTTCCATATTCCTATCTGTGTCATCATCAACCTCTCTTTCTTCCTCATCATGTATTTCATGATCACCCCCTGTGTGTTCCTCACCAGGTTGTCAATCATCAACATTCTTATTTCTACATTTTTTGTTGCCATCCCTAAATTAACCTGTTCACTTAGTATTACCTTCCCTATCCCCATTGTGGTACAGATTAAGTCCAAGTCAGCAAATGGGTCAAAATTAGGATACTTGTTATTTCTTCATAAGAACCATCATTACCAATGCAACGACTTGCCCTTCTAAGTCTTTCCACTACTTTTCCCTTTTCTTTTCCACAGTTTGTTATTATTAACATCCAAGACTAGTTTCTTAGCCACTGGTGTAATCTCTGCCTTTTGAAATTATTGGTTTCAGATCTAATTTTCTATTACTAGTCTTTTAGCTTTGGGGTGTGTATATGTCTGGTTGGTCTTTTTCATGCTCAACAACACTTCAACTTGTTTAAGCCCTCTGTGTCAACATAATTACCTAATACGACTACATCTGTACATGCTATAGGTTCTAGTCCATTGTCTAAATCACAACCTTGGTTTCAAGAAATGGTAAAACATTCCTTGTGGCCCATCTTGTCCTAAGTCTTCTAACATAGAATCTATTTCATGGACAGAAAATTCATCACTATCTATCATATCAACAAAGGTAATGTTACCATTAATGTATTTCCTGTTTGGACTTTTTGTGAAAACACCTCCATAATGAAGCTTCTGATAAAAAACTAGAGTAGGACTCCAGTTCTGTAATAAATTAACAAAAACGAATCAATATAGGGTTTCAAGCCACAAAACATTAATAAAAACAATTCTTTCAATTCAATTAATCAGGCTACAAGTCATTTGTATTGTAACGCTCATTAGAGGGTTTATATTAAACAAACATGGTCAAAATAAAATAAAAAATACTTACTGTACATCTTGTAAATTTGGGTTTGGGTTAGTGGGTGAAAAGGTTTGCGTTTTGGGATGGAGGGTGTGGTGGGGAAGTTTTAATAAATGTATCAGTGGTTGGGAAAAGACGATAGTACCCTTGTCGTTAATAAACTTAACAGCGGTATATGGACCCCAAGAAATGATTGGGACCTAGCCACGCTAACGATTGCAACTTAAGGTCCAACGTACGGTGCTATTAGTTTGGTCAATGGTACTATCCAGGTGTTTGGTCATCGAAACCACAAGGACCACTGGTTTGTTGTTTATCATATTTTAAAAACATATGTATATATATATATATATATATAGGGAAGGGATCAAGTGAGAAGAAAAAATATATGAGAAGAATAAGAAATGTATTTTTAACCTCACATTTTAAATGAAAAGAGAATTTTAAAGGGAGATTAGGTGCATCTGAAATGTGTGGTTGTGGTTTCTTCTTATCATTCTCATTATAAGTTTTCTTCTCATTTGATCCTTACTATATATATATATTTTATTATATATAACTGTGCAAATTATAAAACCAATTCAGATTCACCAATCCTCTTACTCTCTGATTTTTATTAACCAGATTACAACTTCAATCAAACCCTAACTTTTTCACCAAAATTAAAAGCAAAATTTTATACCTTTTTAGAATATAATTAAAAGCCCTATATCAATTTTAAACAAAATCGTAAAATTAAATATTAAAAATCATATATTTAGGCTATTGAAAGAGTTCTTGTTGTTCCATAAGTAAATTATGAAGATTATCTTCGAAATCGCTGCAACAACAACTATATTTTTAATTTATCTTAAAATCGCTCAATTTTTGTATAGGGTTTGAATTGTATGTTGTAACAGTGGGTTGAAAGAAAAATTAGATTAAATATCTACACGTCGAATTCTTTTGTGATTTTGTTTTTGTAAAGTTTAGTTTTGACCCCTCTAGTTTTTTAAATCGCCCCCATTTTCTTAAAGTTTTTGTTTTTTATATTTTTGACACAAATTTTTTTACCCAATTTTTTTAAAAACGATTTTCTAAATTTTGATTAATTATGGAAATTCTTAGGCTTTTTTTCTCTAAACATCTATCTAAAAAAATACAATTAATTTAATTATTACTTAATGTGGGAAGTTCCAAATTACTTAACATGGGAAGTTCCAAATTACTTAATATTTAATGTGGGAAGTTCCAAATTACTTAACATGGGAAGTTCCAAATTACTTAATATAAGAAGTTCCAAAAATCATACGTCAAAAAGCGTTTTGCTTTATTATACTAAGTATAAAAGATGTTAAACAAAAAACATTATCCAAATGAGATAAATAAAAATTCAACCCTTCTGAATATGTCGATATTTTTCATCGGTATCGACTGTCATAGTAGAGTTGTTAGTCTACAGTGTGGTCTATTGTAGGGTTAGTTCGGCTGACGATGTAAATATTTGGAAAATATGTCACCTTGTATCAAACCTTTTGTTAGTCTACAGTGTGGTCTATCGTAGGGTTAGTTAGGCTAATGATGCAAATATTTGGAAAATATATATCAAACATATTGTTTTGACAGTGTCGATATGATGCTTTACTTACTCCGATAATTATTACATTGAGAAACTAAGTTTCGTTGGCTATCGTGTGTATCACTCACACGGTAGATTTGACATTTTTATTACCCGAGAATAGTTTAAGCCCCAAAAACTGAACCGAACAGTGTAATCCAAACCGTAAAAGTTGACGAAACCAAAACCCAAGAAACATTTTTAAGTGCATCTTTCAAGTACCTGCGAATACCCGGACCTTTTCTTGTCACGTGATCACAGAAATATACATCTATTTTTTCTCAAGTATTTTGGTAAAATCTCAGATGAAACCCACACGTACAAATCATTCTAAGAAAAGAAGGGTATCATATGAATACATAATTGTTGCATAGAAGATATATAAAATCACATGTTTTCCTGTAATAGGCGATCACCTTTTTCCATTAAACCTCTAAAATCTAACTTTACATGTTTGGCAAGTTCGGTTAGTATTTGGTAAATTGTACCACCATCAAATCGGCAAATGATAAAATAACATAAAATATAGCCAATTGAGTAAAATCTTGACAAGGAGAATTACATAAGAGCAAAAGGCTTAAGAAAAACTAAGATTTTGCGCTTGGTACTTCCTACTTGCACGAGACAGCAAATCCGTCAGGGTATTTTCAGACAAAAATAAGATACCAATAAACTTATGGCGCTTTTTGTAATATAACAAAAAAAATATGAACATCAGCTAGATTAGCACTAGCAAACAGCGCCAATATTTTCTATGGTCGGCGGAGTATCTACAGATGTTCACGCACCTGCAAAACAGAATGAGCCATGTGGCGTTAATGGCAAGAGTTTAGGATATGTAACTCCTAAAAGATCCATATATATAGCCAACTACAGAAATGTTGATGAGGGGAAATATAGGGAACACTTTCGGACCCCAAACATGGTTTATCTTAAACACGTGAAAATTGCAACATTTTTAATTCCAGGATACATTTCAAATATTGGTTTACCTCCAAGGGGTCAAATCATTTTTTTTAAAGGAATGGGTGAAATGGGTCGAACCGGTATAAGGGAAGGTCGCCTAAAGTGCGTATCTAATTCATAAAACCTCCTGCATCGCTTTATTCAGCATTGTTAAAAGTGCTATTATTGTAATCAATTAATCATAAAGTTTTAATCAATCCATCCATCTTGCCACCTCCTGCAGAAATCATGGTCATAAACACGTGAAAAATAATACCTTCATATTTGGGATTTTTTTCGCACAAAGCTCAGCTGCGCTATATAATTAGTTTCTGCAAAATCATGTAATGTACGTCGAGCTCGAGCACCCTCATGCACATACTCTTCCTTCAATAACTCTCTGCGCTCATCAGTATCCTGCATCGAATATGGCATTAGTTAATATATAGCTAGGCAAGAGAATAATAAACTAAGCACAGCACTTTTCTCCCAAAAATATAAATATTCATAGCAAGTACTACTATGTATTTTTGGCAAAAACAATTGTTATGCAGAACAAATTTGAAAGTGTACCTGCAAAAATTTCAACATCTGCTCTTCAATTGTACCATGCATAGCCAGAGTTTCTACATTGATAGGACGTGTAGCACCCATCCTGTGAGCACGACTAATCACCTGCTCCTCCATGCTGACAAATTCCAAAATACATAATACTCAATAACAGGTAAGGCTATGGGTCAAAACATAATTTTTTGGTATGAGTCGGATGAGTTTAACTGGATCACTTCTTTTCCTAACATTTAAATATACGGGTGATTATGCTCCTCCATGCCGACAGACTCCAAAACATATGCATGCATACATCCATACATGCATTTTTAATTTGCAGCAAACTACAGGGACCGATAATGTAAAACTTGAAAAGCTAGAGGATCATATATGTAAAATTTAAAAATGACCATCCGTTATTTTTCACACAACTCTTTTTAAAAATCCCATGTCCACTCAAGGTAAGACTAAAAAGTTTGTAAATGAAACAAGTTTCACAGCGCTTTTTCACTAAAATGAAAGTGTGCTCTCACAATTCATATCCTGCAAAGTCCCTTGTAAAATCATTTTTATAGTTTATCATTGTCACTACTGCTTCATGTCATTTATATACCTTTTATCCCAAATGGGTTCCATCAGAAAGACGTGTGTCACAAAACTCAGATCAAGGCCTAGTGCTCCACTTCCATCCATCAGAAGAGCCATACAGTCCTCATCATGCTGGAAGGTAGCCAGCGATTTCACCTATATCAAATGCAAGTGACTTGAGATTGCCATTCAATATATATACCCATTAGATGTGATAAATTCGTTTTCAATACTTATAAACGGGTCGATTTGGGTTCCGTTATAATTCAAACAGGTATAAGGTTGCCAAAATCCTACTTTTAGATTGCTATGATAATATCTTATTGTAATAATAATTAACACATTGATTTTTTATTAATAAGATAAATAGACAAAAAGTGTTTGTGGATCAACCCCATCAACAACAGCCACCCATACTAAAAATAACCAAGTTCAACCCAACCACATGCTGACCAGTACCCACTAACCCACATATCTTGCCACCCCTAAACTCCATGCTCAAAACCAATACCAGGCTACAGTTTAACAAATTCAAAAATGGTCATTCTAACTACACCGAATTAGACTACCAGGATCTTACCTTGTGACCAGAATTCATTGGACTGTACATTCCCACGAATTTTATGCCAGCAACTGTCAACTGGAAAAAGAATTATAGAATCAAATTGTTACAGAAATTTCACATCAGACTGTTTTTGCTCCATAGGAAGTTGAGAATTAGAATTACCTGTTGTTCAATGACATGTATGTGCTCAAGAAACTGAGAAAATATTAGCACTTTTTCTGGAGATGCGTTAAATCCAGCACAAGCCTTGCTTCTTCCAAAGGGAGAAACAAGATCATCAATGTCCATGTCCTCATGGCGCATTATTTTATTGGATTCCTGCAAATCTTTCAACTTTTCCACAAGATATGAAACTTTACTGCTAGAAGTTGACTGCCAATCAGGATTCCAGTCATCCTACACATACAATAAAAAAGGAATGATTCATAAAGATGGTAAAAAGGTAAGAAAGAAAGAGAAGAACACATAGATAAGGGAAGCCTGCCTGTTTATATGAGGGCTGCAACTCAATAAGATCTTTAGGGACAGGCCACTTTGGGTTGGGGTTTTCTGGACGAGCTAATGTTTCGGGACTTTGCATCTCATATAAGTTTCCGCAGCCCGGGTAAGTGCACTTTTCACTGTTTAACGCAACGCAATCCAGGCACAAAAGATGCCTACATGGCGTTATAACAGGTAGACGGCACCACTCTTGACATCTGTAAACGACGATGAATTGAGATAGATATAGTATGTGTTTGGGTGTGTGTTTTAAAAGTGATTATGAAATATTAAATAATCGGAATCAGATCAACAGCTGAAATAAAAAAAATGAGAAGGTAGTGTTTAGATGTTCTCTAGTTTTGAAGTTGTAGTCTTCTTGAGAAAAATCTGATAGTTTAAGTCTTGTGAAATGAGAGCAAAGTCTCTTAAATAAGGTTAAAATGAGGAAGACTATGGTATTTCATTGTGCCATTTAGATAATCAGTTTCATTGCAGCTGGTATGAAACTGATTCTTTGAACGATTACAACTAAATAAGTAAATATCAAAGGGTATCATAACCATAAACAGTCAAATCTTACCTCATACAGTTTCCACCAAATAGAATGTTATATCTTATAAAAGTATACTCCTCCGAAAGGGGATCCAGACCATTTTCCACCAAGATATCCATTGTTTCTTGAATATCTTCTCCAGCATCTGTTACTTTTATATGTCCAGCCACACAGCAAGATAACCTCACATTTCTAATAAGGGTACTTCTGAACTTCCATTGCTTTGGGTTCAACAAACTCTCAACATGTGAAGGATCATTCCAATCAGCCATAAGTATATTTCTCCGCACAGTAACAACCAATTCATTATAAGTCTTCGCATGCTCTTCATTAAAATTAATTAAAGTCACCTTTTTTATACAGGGAGGAATCATCAGTAAATCTTTTTTCCTAGCACTAATCATGCACCTCCTGAGTAACTGTAACAATCGGGCCCGACCCTCTTCCATTTTAGCCTCGAATGGCCTAAGAATGCCCGAATCCCATGAACGCTGATTCAATCCGTATGCTTCTTCTTTGAGGAACTTAAGCATGGGTTGGAGATTTGAAAGTTGACTATTTGGAGTATTAGGAGTCGGTGTTCCAGTCAACAACCAACGACTAGAAGCAGTTAATGAAACTGATAACTGTAATTTGTTTGTCAAATTCAAACTTGAGCCAAGGGTGTGACCTTCATCAAACACAACTCTGAGCCAATGAACTTGCATCAAAACACTTCTCTTTTTAGGGCTCCATTCAGCACTTAAACGACTGAAAGTTGTGATGACAACATCATAGTCCCAAGCAATATTATGAACCGAAGGCTTTTTATGATCAGCCCATACATACACACGTAATTGGCCAGGTTTCACATGCCTTTCAATCTGATTCTTCCAATGGTCAACTAAATTTGCCGGAACTACAATCAGAGTTGCTCGGGACAAATAGAATCTAACTGAATCAAGAGGCTCAGTGAGAGCAATCCTAAGGGCAGACAAATCGAAAGTCAAATTCACTAAATTTTTTGGGTAATGCCACGTCATTGTTCCCTGATCTACCTTCTTAACTAAACCAAAGGCTCTGAAGAGTTTATGAAATCCACGAATTTCCCCTGTAGCTAGCACTCTTGTTCCATTTAAAGGGTGGACTAATCCAGTTGTTTCCATTATTGAAAGCTTATCGTCTGTTAGTTTAGTCAACCACGTTAAAGCCTTTTTAGTTTCGGAATTAATTAGTGCATAGTGCTCTTTGAGGACACTAGCGAAAAATGAAACATTTTCCTCTTTGCCTTCAGTAGTTCCTTTGGTATAAAATCCAGGCAAGTTTGTTACTCTCTGACCATTATCCCACGACTCTTCCGGCACCTTGCAACTCTGGTAAAACGGATCATTATTCATACTACAAAACCATGCAGCTGAAGAATCTGTAGCATGTGAATCCTGAAGCTTCCGCCACTTTCGACAAGAATCACACTGGACCCACGTTTCATTAATTTGAGAAGAATATCCAGTAGCCTTCTTAGGTTTCTTTTTCATGTTTCTCGATGGTACATATAGTGGATCATCTATATCATCAATTTCAGATAGTTTTCTCTTTTCTGAAGTCCCCTCCTCTCCTTCATACTCATCCAGAAGATTTCGCTTAGTTCTGGTCCAGCTTCGGGTGCACTGAACAGTAGATTCAGTTGATTTTATGCAAAATGGTGTTTTGGCTTTCTCAGAAGATCTCGGTTTTGAACCCTCCAGAGATGAAAGGCCGCTTCGACTAGTACGGCTCACAATCTTTTTGCTAGCAAGCACACTACCACACTTTATGCTATCACCGCCTAGCTCATAATAGCCACAATTCTGGTCATCTTTTTGTTTACACCAGATTATTTCTACCCCTTCTGGTGGATCTGCAAGAGTTCCTAGTGTTTTCAATATCAGGGACAAAGCGGTAATCGTCTTACCTAAGCCAGGTTCATCACAAAACATACCCCCGCGGAAATCTTTAACCATAGGAACTGCACCTGTAATAACCTCTCCAGAAACGGTATTTATATTAAAATCAAACCCGTCTTCGGTTGCAAATCTCATGTACAAAGGATTTGGAAATACTTGTGGGACCCGCTCTCGTTTTAACATCCACTCAACTGCTGACTGTTGATGGGGATAAAGTTTAAGGTTCATAGATGGCATTACAGATGCTGCTAACAATCTTAGATGCCGACAAGTTGAGGAAATCCTGAGAAGTTCAAGAGGAGCGAGTGCAGTTATAATATTGATCATAACATCGTCTGGTAGCAGCCAGAAACCAGTTTCACATGATTCATCTGCTGGGTTTACGTTGGAATGAATAGAATCTCCCTGCATTGAGACACTAGGTAAACTGCTAAAAATCTCGTGTAGTTCAAACAGTTTCTTTCGTGAAGTATCGGGTGCATTACAATGCTGGTCGCATTCGAGGACATGGCAATCCGAAACATTCCATATGGGATCTTCAATCGTGAGATCATGTTTGCAAAAATTCAACATTGAGCGCCTAGCTTGCCAGTCACAGCTGTATAGGAAATGACATATACAACATTAGCATCCATGAGGCAGAAATTTGAAGTTTATAATTGTTTAAAATACAATCATCTAAGTAGCAATGAAAGAACATGGAAATCATAAGATAACCTCCTCAAACAGTTTCTTTTGAACTCATACACAATTACGCACATATAAAAGCACCAACACGTAAAAACATCAGGATTTCCATATTTTATGTACACGCTTTCAATAAAAAATTATCATTTTCACTTTCTTTATTTACTTAAAGCTCAAGTAAAAAAGCCAAAGAATGTTGTATGTGAGCCTATTCATATAAAAGGCATATCCAATCATGACAATATCTTGAAGATAAGGATCCACTCAAACGAAAAGACTCGTATGATATAGCGTCATTAAGTAAGGAATAGTCAAGAAAAATCTAATGACCAAATTATACATAGTAACTAACAAGTGTCCCTAGTCCACGATTGTGTATACTTGAAGAAGTAGACGAAAACATATTAAATATGTTTTTCGAATATTGCATGATGCTTAAAAGGCTTTCTCTGTTTGGGTAATTTATCGAGCCCCTATAAGTATAATGTTCCCTTAACATCGATGTTCTTTCTGGACCAACAAAACAAGGTTCTTAACTATAGTATAACCTAAGAGTAAATCAGGAATTTTACACATCTCTTTTGTAGGATTTGGATAATAATTTTGGGAGAGAATTTCACAACAACAACAACGTCTGCGTACCTCAAATGACGAAAAAGAGCAGCAGCAGTAGACTTAGACCTGGGAAACTGCCACCCGCTCCACAACCCAACATTCAAATAAACATCAACAAGCACCACAACCCTAACCTCTCCCTCTCTTCGCGCAACACGCATCGCTCTCGAATGAATCCTCAAACACTTGGCATTAACCAAGACCCAAATCTTATGCACGACACTAACACTCCCATTAACTAGCCCTATCTTGCTCAATTTCTTACCATTGCTACTACTAGTACTATTATTAATCAATGATAAAACGATGCCGTTTGGGGTAACGAAGCCGACATTGCGGTTTTGGTCCCGAAAGATGTCGAGAGAGGTGGATGGGGTTAGGGTTTGGGTGGAATTGGAATTGGGGGGGATTGTGAGAACGAGGCTGACGTAAGCGCATAGTTTGTGATCAGGGGGGATTGTTATATCTGCCATTTATTTTGTTTATAAAATAAATGAAATTAGGGTTTGAATGATTTCATGAATTCGAATTTTGGTTTTGATCATGAATTAATCGGTTTCGGTGTTTAAGAAGCCGCAACTTCGTAACCGGATTTATTGGTGACTTGTGGTTTTCTTTTATTCACAATCTACCCTTTATACTTTTATTCTTTTAAATTCTGTCTCTATAGTTTTTTTATTACATTTTTAAACTAAAACACAAATCTAATTACTCATTCTTGCTCATCTACTTTCAATATCATCATGACTTTTACTTTTCAGTCTTTATATTGGTTGCCATGTGATCTCCCAAACCCTAATGTGACTCGTCTTATAAACGGTTGTCAACTTGTTTATGACACGATCTCGTTTATCTCTAATCAAAACCTGCTTGTTTTTATGTTGGTTTCAAATCGTATTTTGTGTTGTATCATGAATTGACACCCCTAATTGTGATAACAAGATTTTTGTACCCGCGCTTCGCTGCGACGGGTGTTGTTTGTGTTTATAGTCATGTTTCTTTTGTTTCTTAGATCAATCGACAAAAATGATAGAAATTGGTATTATGTGTTTTACCAAAAGGTTGATGACATGTTAGCTTTCATATGGGTTTTATATACTAAGTGGCAAGCCTATATTATTTGTGGAAATTGATGATCCAGCACACATGTATCTAATTTTGATAAGTGGCAAGTTTATAAGCCAAGTGAAATAATACATGTAATGTATATTGTTTTTGTTTCAAAGTTTTATGTCTATTTATAGGTTTATTCTTTTATAGTTTTCTTATATCTAAAATGGCATCTTCTTTACCATTGATTCAGGAGTTGGCACGTGCTGCTGGGTCGGATGTTACGAAGGATCAATTGGTTGTACTCTTTGTGAGGGAGATTGCTGAAAGTGTTAGGAAAATTGAGGAGTTTCGTAGGTTGTGTATCGAGTTGAGGACGAATATTAGGTTGCGGAATGATTATATTTATGAGCTTAGGTTGTATAGAAGTTGTGATGATGTTCTTAGCACTATCGAGATGTTGCGTCGTATGCAGTTGGATGATACGGAAAATGTTGCTCGCTTGTTGTCGATGGCGAGGGAGACTCAGCGTAAAGTGGATGAGAAGACCGCTTTCATCACGAAAATCAGGGAAAGCATTTCGGGGACAGCCCTCTGAGGAATTTTTGCCTCAAATCCAATTAGAGTTCGAACGTAGAATGGAGGAAATAGGCGTTGTGTTGCTTTATGTAGTCGTCGATGTGTTAGTTTATGAAGTTTATGTTTGGTGGTTCTTGTGTAGTGGCTTTCGTATGTGGATTTTGTTATTATTAAATGAAAGCAGTGTTTTTTAGTCTTGTGTTTGTAGCATGAATTGTTTTTTGTTAGATGGTTTATTACCATTAATTCTTTTTTGATACTTTAGTAACATTTTTTTACTATGTTTCTGTTTATATTCATGTTTTTTGTTTATATTACTGTTTTTCATTTATATGAATGTTTATTTGTTTGTGTTGTTGGGCCTGTTTGCAGTGTATTAATGGGGTTTTGTGTAGTTTTGAAGGTGGATGGTCCATTAGGAATTACATTAGTTTTAGACTTTTAGGATAGAATGGGTTTGGGTGGTTAGATTTTTTAGGAATACGGAAGCACAATGATGTGTCAGGTCTATGTATATCATGTATGGCCACATAAGTCTACTTTGTTTAGTGGTTTTTAGTGTAAAACTACTGTGGCTGATGGTTTTATGTTTTTGGTGGTTAGATAGATGAGTTGTTTTCCACTATTCTTTCTCTATTTAAACCATCCCACTTTTCTATTGTTATCATCGATCTCTTTTTCTTATTTTAACATGGCTACTACTTATTTGTCATCTGTGGAGCAAGCTAATTGTGAGCCTGGTGTTGTGGTTACTAAGGGGCGTTTGGCATTATTGGGCAATCAGAGGATTATGTAGGATGCTTTAAGGGTTGAGGATTATAAGAGGATGGTGAGTCAGTTGAAAGAGAGTGCCAGGAGAAGAAATGAGTATATTGGTGCATTAAAGGCTCGTGTTAGTGGTGGGGATTCCGTTGAGAACTTGAAGTTTATGGAGCGAATACGTTTGGAAGATGTGGAAAAGGGTACTCGTTTGCTTCTAATGATGAAGGAAACTGAGTTAAAGATAAGTGAGAAGATTGCTTTTGTTTCGACGCTGGCAGTTGATGTTGTTGTCTAGTGTCGTGCAGGCTTTATTTTGTAGTAGTTGTCTACGGTTGTTTAGGTCTTATTTGTAGGGTTTATGTTGTAGTATTTTTGTAAGGTTGTCTAGGCCTATGTGTAGGTGTTGGTCAGTGGCTATTGGGATGATAATGCATGTTTTGGTATGGATTTTGTGATGGTAGTTGTGGTTATGAAGTCATATGTATGGTAGTTGATAAGTGTAAAATACACATATCCATTTATGCTTAAAATAGCCCAAATAAACCCAAAACAGACCAAAAATAGCAACAATATGTTTGTATTTGTGTTTTGTGCGTGCAGGTACGGATATATCAAAAATCATAAGAAAATCGTCAAAAACGGGCGAGCACGGACACGAGAACGGAAGAGTGGACAAAAGCAGGGAAGCCAAAGCCAAAAAAAGTCAAATCTACAGTCAACTCCAGTCAATCTTGGTCAACAAAAGTCAACAAGACCCAAAGTGTTTCAAAATAACCCCTCAAAGTTTCACAAAAGTCCAAAAATAGTCCCTCACCCCTTAATGGGCCTTCAAAGCCCTAAAATCCCTTATTCGAAGCCTTATTAACCAAAAGCCCAAAGCCTTAAGCCCATTTAACTAGCCCATTATCTTTTCCTAAACTCAAGGGACCATTTTTGCAATTTCCGAAACTCCTTTTTACACTAAAAGTGGGCGCCAAGAACTTGGGTACTATTCACCCTTCGTCTTTAGAAATTAACCAGGGTAAAACATGGGGCTTTTCCAAATC
>BQNB010015110.1:0-73835 GCA_026074375.1 Tanacetum coccineum | reverse complement strand
ACACACAAAGGGGAGGAAGAAGAAGAAAAAAAATGAGGTCTAGGTTTTATTTATACTAGTCTAATCCTAATTCAACTAGAGTTTGTTAAATATTAAAACTTCTTTTTTTTTACTATTCCCGGATTTACTATTCATTTATATAAATTTTTTTTTTAATTAACTAATAATTAACATTACCTTAAGTTTCTACAAAAACCTAAGTTATTTTAACTATACATTTTTATTAAAACGCAATAAATCGCACTTTCTAAAAATAACATTTCATTTCTAAATTCACCTGCTATTTATGGAAAGTTTGATACAAACTTTCATATTTCAACCATATCATTCCTTCCTAAAGCCACTCACATTCAATAAACGCTTATCCTTTAAAAATCAAGATTTGACGTAGCAATATATGCAAAACGTCATCCATTCTCAAACTCCCTATTCCGAAGAATGGACTACTTAACTCAACATATCAACACACATAACAAAATGATCATTTAATTCTAAAACGATCACATGCATATAAACACCACAATTACCAATCAAAATGACCACGAAACACTCAAAAATCACATAAAACGAGCAAAAGCTAAAGTCTAAAGGTATAAGCTACCCTGCTCAAACCACGGTTGTCACAGGCTACATTTTAGTTCCATAAATATAAGGTTCCATTCCTTTTGAAATCATAACACACAGAGTAAACCAAAAATTCGGTCTGTTCTCCCTCTCTTCCTGCTCTCGTCGAACCACATCCACCACCACCAAAATCATCACCAAAAATTCCCAAATCAATTCTAATCACTCCAATATTATTCCTACATTAATCCTTATCATTCTTTTCAAGATTAATCAACATGCAAGGTTTTATTTCAAGATTCTTGATTTTTAAGATTTTCGATTTTAAAGGGGTTTAATTAAATTAGGTACAATTAGAGTTATAAGGGTTTAATTTCAAGATTTGGTGTGGTAAAAACAAGTTAGGGTTTGTTCTTAAGGTTGATTGGGTTTTGCCTAACCAAAGAAAACAAGAAGGAATTGTTTTTGATCTTTTTCTTGGCTCCTACTAGTGTTTGTGAGCATCCTTAAACTCTCTTTGAGGTTATTTTCTTATGATTATGCATGCATCTTATTTTCATACTTTAGAATCCATGTGCGATTATGTTTAGTGTATATATATAATTGTGGAAGGATTATTAGTTTGAGGTGTTAGTGGATGGAGATAGGTTAGTTAGGTGTATTTGTGAAGTTGTTGTGTTGAGAAAATAACGTTTGGATGTGTTTTGAAACGAGTCGGTTAATGCAGAAAATTACAGCGCCCCTTTTGAGTGTCATAAAAATGTGTAAACTAAATTTTGACTTAAGAATGGGGAAAGCTTGTTTTTATGATCGTTTCCATATAAGGATCATCCCGTAACTCCTAAAAACAAAGTTTTTACGGCCAATTGAAGTTAGGAAAGAGTGGTATCAGGGCACTGGTTATAGAGAACTAGGTCGTTTTCAAAACCTAAAATATAATCGTTTTTTGAAAACTTTTAAGAGTTTTTCACCATTGTCTGATATCCGCGCTTGCTTGCTTCCATGTAACTTATATGCTCTCTTTTGCATCCATATTGCTATTACATGA
Source organism: Tanacetum coccineum (assembly GCA_026074375.1). Lineage (NCBI taxonomy): Eukaryota > Viridiplantae > Streptophyta > Magnoliopsida > Asterales > Asteraceae > Tanacetum > Tanacetum coccineum. The sequence continues at coordinate 72,223 of BQNB010015110.1, read as the reverse complement.
ATAATGAGTATTTAACGCTTGGTTATGATTTCGATCTCTTACGTCTATCTTATGACGCCTTACTATTTACCTTATATCGGTCGATTATATATATTGACCACTCCGATTATCGTGTACTTCCTGTTTTCGTATTTTCTCACTCGAACATCAATACTAGTATCATATAAGGATACCCGTACGTATATGAGCTACCTTCTTTTAATCTCTTATGCTCATCTTCTGGATTGCAGTCTATTTATATAGAAGTGATTTATGTTAGTTTAACTATTTACGGTCGCTGTGTCGCCTTGGTGTTATGGCTAACGTATGATTAGAATTTGGATCGTGGGTACGCCTACTTGCATGTTGCGTATAATTTAGCGATGCTTTTCAATCGAGCTTGATTTGATGCCTGTGCTAATCCAAGCCTAAATGCGAAATCGTCTACATAATAATAATTACTTACATATGTGCATAGTACTATGGTACGTCTTAATGAGTTCGTTTACTACAATATATTGTGAGCGATGCGACGATCTCCGAAACACATACGCGACTTTACTTTATTTCCATTTGATGGTATTGAAATTCGGTGTAGTTTGTTAATTTCGTTAGTTATTTTCTCGATCAACTCTGAGTTTGAACACTCTTCTTATGCTTTTGAATCGCATATATTGCTTCATAATCTATTGTTTTGAAGTCTTCCATTCGATGGGAGTATTACTTTATCTTGTCACCTTGGAACGTGTCGTCTTTTGGCACTTACCTTTAAAACATGCTTGACTAACGTCTCATTCTTCTTCTCATTACTTCCTATGATTTTGAAGAATCATGCCGCTAAGGAGACACCCCTTAACTTAATGTAGCATTTGATCTTATTGAGATATTTTGTTTTGTGTCGGCCATACTTAAGTAGAATGATTTATAATCATCTTATTGAAATGAATTAGGACGCTTCTTCATTTGAATAAGGAAATTATAAACCGCCGAACCATAAGTTTATAATTCTTCACTTACATGGATTGGGATGCCTCTTTATGTAAGTGACGAATTGTGAATGAGTAGGCTTATGTGCATCCGACATAATGTGCGTTCGTCCGTACGAATCATTCTTTGGGCTATGAACTTCTTTCGACTCGTAATTTGTTATATGGATTTTTCTGAATGTGTATCGACCGCCGCGAACTTGATAAGCTAATAGTAATGAACCATTAAGCTCTTCAAGGAATTGATGACTTGTTAAAATTTTCATTTCCAATGGCTTTTTCTTCGAGTCATGTATTTTATCCTTCCTTTTAAGGATTCTCGTGGCATTCGATCCGTTCGCTCATGTTCATTGCATATATTTGATGCTTTGACTTTTGTTCATTCGATTTTCGTTGGAAACCTCGACGAGGACCTGTGTATATCCTCACCTTTTCACAAGTAAACCGAAGACGAATAAGGCTAATTAAGCACTAGGACGGCGCTCCCTTAAGGGGTGGATAATGTAACATTTCTGAATTTAAGATCAATATTTAAACCGAACTCTAAATTCTATTTCTAATTTTTATGGAATTTATTAATTTTGTTTTTTAGCCGTTTTAATGAAAATCGTCGTTTTAGCTAGTTGTGAAGCGTGCCTTGAATATTTATCCATTTTAACATTTGAGAAATCTATAATTTTATATTTTAGCATCGAGAGCTTATTTATTTTTCATTTAATACCTTTCGACTTTTATCCGCGTTTGGCCGAAACCGCGTCAAAATAGTGTTTTTACAATTTTTAATAATTTAACTAAATGTTTTAAAACAAATATTCTGGTATAAATGTTTTAGAAAAAAATAAAAATATAATTTATAAACATAACATGTAAACCAAACACCCCTTTTCTTTTAATTAGTTCATACTAAACTAAAAACCAAACACCCCTTATGTTCTATTAGCTCCTACAAAACTGAAAACTAAACACCCTTGTATTTTATTTTGTGTCGATATAATTTAGGAAATATAAGGTTCCATTCCTTTTAAAATCATAACACACACAGTAAACCAAAAATTCGGTCTGTTCTCCCTCTCTTCCTGCTCTCGTCGAACCACATCCACCACCACCAAAATCATCACCAAAAATTTCCAAATCGATTCTAATCACTCTAATATTATTCCTACATTAATTCTTATCATTCTTTTCAAGATTAATCAACATGCAAGGTTTTCTTTCAAGATTCTTTATTTTTAAGATTTTTGATTTTAAAGGGGTTTAATTAAATTGGATACAATTGGAGTTATAAGGGTTTAATTTCAAGATATTGTGCAAGATTTGGTGTAGTAAAAATAAGTTACGGTTTGTTCTTGAGGTTGATTGGGTTTCGGCTAACCAAAGAAAACAAGGAAGGAATTGTTTTTGATCTTTTTCTTGGCTCCTACTAGTGTTTGTGAGCATCCTTAAACTCTCTTTGAGGTTATTTTCTTATGATTATGCATGCATCTTATTTTCATACTTTGGAATCCATGTGCGATTATGTTTAGTATATATATATATATATATGTTTAAGTACTAAATTGATATTGGGTGATTTTAATTGGTTTTGAGTGTTAGTGGAAGGAGATAGGTTAGTTAGGCGTATTGTAAAGTTGTGTGGGGGAAAATGGCGTTTGGTAGAGTTTTGAAATGGGTCGGTTAATGCAGAAAATTACATCGCCCCTTTTGAGTGTCGTAAACATGTTAAAGTTAAATTTTGATTTAAGAAAGTGGTAGAGCTTGTTTTTGACGATCGTTTCCATATAAGGATCGTCCCGTAACTCCTAAAAACAAAGTTTTTACGACCGATAGAAGTTAGGAAATTTTTTACTAAAAATTCAGCTTTTTGGGAAAATAATAGTTGCGTTCAGATGTTTAAAAGGGTATTTTCGTCACTTTCGGGTCCGTCTTGAAACTTGTTTGGAAGGCCGTTTTACTTTCACGCGAGGATTACTAAGTCTAAAAGTGAGTAATAACGGGTTGAAAAGCTAGAGTAAAAATCTGCGTTTTTCTATTTATTTAAATTGCATCAGACCTGATAAAGGGGTGTTTTCGTCCTTTTATGTCGAGTTTTGGGTCTCGGGTAAAACTAAAAAGTTGTTCAAAATGCCGTTTTACCTTTTTTTAAGACGATCTAAGTTTAAAAACGCTTTATGACGGGTCAAAAACTCAAACACAAATCTGCGTTTTTATAATAATTTCCTGCAGAAACTTGCAGGGGGTATTTTGGTCATTTTCTGTAGTTTTCGGTACGGTAAAACCAAAAATTGTCCGAAACGTCGTTTTACATCAAAATGCTTTAGAGTCCGAGTCGTGAAAATATATTTTGGTGAGCCATTTTGGACGGGTCAGAATTTAGAAAATTTATAATAAAAGTCAAACTTAAAGAGTTTTAATAAATAAAACTTAGGGCGTACATGTGGATTTCATAGTATGTAATTATATATATGTGTAGTAAATATATTTACTTATGCAATTTATGCATTTTTTTCTCTTGGTCTTTATTTCTTCTAATCATGAACCACTATATTATAGGTCGTGGTTGAGACGTTGTCGTCATTGTTCGTTCATTGTTGATTCTCTTATCCGATACTTATACCTAAAGTGAGTTCATAGCCTCACCTTTTTCTTTTCTAATGGTTTTCATAAACTGTTTTCTGGTGAGAATACATACTCGTTTACTAAGTAAATTTTGATTCTACTACTTTAAGCGTTTACATGACTAATTTTACTAAAGTTTTTACTTGCTTACTATATGACTTTTAATACATGGTTGTTTACCCATGAATTTACTAAAGCTTGATTTGCTTACTGCATGATTTGAGATCACTAAATTCATATATATGAAAACTGAGAGTTTTGAACACATTATTTGTTTTACATTGGACACAAGTGTTTTCCCATTTGTATGCTATTCTAGATCATATTATTGCCTAAGTACCCTTTGCCATTAAGTCCCTTTTTCTATCATGAACCGTTAGTTACTAGTGTAGTAAACGCGAGTGTTGTGGATAGATCTATCGGGATTGACAATCCCCGCCTGGCTGTGGTTTCTAGATAACCATTGACGCATTTAACATTTGAGGTATTTCGTAGGATGTTTGGCAGCATCTGTATTTCTTTTGGGGCACAAACCTCGAGTACTGGTTTGATTACATTACATTACATGTTAAGTTCGTTTCATGTCTATGCAATAATAAATTGTTTTTGGACTACTGAATTCGTTTCGTAGTCTACTATTACTTAAATCTAGTGGTCCACTATTGAACATTATTTGATTTATTGAATCACTACTGGGATTTTGGAAACAATACTTTGAAATGTTGTAACGCTACTTTTCTTTCAGAAATATTACATGAATTATTTCAACACTGTTTTTACTTAAACCTATGAATTCACCAACATTATTGTTGACTTTTTTGCCATGATTATCTCAGTTATTATATAGCTAGCTGTGCATTGGGAGCATCGAGTGCTGGTATCAAAACTGTTTAAAGACTTGGTTTTCTTCACATTCGATAATTGTTTTCTTTAAATATACAAATGAGTCATGTTTGAACTCTTGTAATTTTTGTTAGAAACAAATTATTAGGACCTGCATTTACTCTGATATTTTAATCGAATGTGCATTTATTTTAAAACGTCTCTTTTGAGGTCGTTTTCTATAACTTGGGTTACTTTAATGCAATAAGTACACGCCCAGTTGGTTGTTCCGCTGGCGTTGTAAAATAAGGTGTTACAGATTGGTATCAGACACTGGTTATAGAGAACTAGATCGTTTACAAGACTAAACTATAACCTGCTTTCAAAAATTTTAAGAGTCTTTCACCATTGTCCGATATCTGCGCGCTTGCTCCCAGGTAACTTATATGCTCTCTTTTGCATCCCTGTTGCTATTACATGGATAATGAGTTTATAACACTTAGTTATGACTTCGCTCTCTTACGTCTATCTTATGACGCCTTACTATTTACCTTATATTGGTCAGTTATATAAATATTGACCACTCCGATTATAGCATACTTCCTGATTTCTCATTTACCCCCTTAAGCATTGATACTGGTATTATATAAGGATACATAAACATATGGGCTACTTTCTTTTTGATCTCTTACGATTAACTTCGAACTTTTTCGCGACTTTACCTTATTCCCTTTTGATGATATTGAAATTCGGCGTACTTTGTCAATTCCATTGGTTATTTTAACATTCGACTCCAAGTTTGAGCACTCTTCTTATGCTTTTGAATCGCATATGTGATTTCGTAATCCATCGTTTTGAAGTCTTACAATTGATGGGAATACGACTTTATCTTGTCACCTTGGATCGTGCCGTCTTTTAGCACATACCTTTGAAACATGATTGACTAACGTCTCATTCTTTTTCTCGTTACTTCTTATGATTTTGAAGAATCATACCGTCAAGGAGACACTCCTTTTTACTTAATGTAGCATTTGGTCTTGTTTTGATATTGTGTTTTGTGTCGGTCATACTTAAGTTGGATGATTTATAATCATCTTATTGAAATGAATTAGGACGCTTCTTCATTTGAATAAGGAAATTATAAACCGCCAAACCATAAGTTCATAATTCTTCACTTACATGGATTGGGACGCCTCTTTATGTAAGTGACGAATTGTGAATGAGTAGACTTATGTGTATCCGACATAACGTGCGTTCGTTTGTACGAATCATTCTTTGGGCTATGAACTCCTTTCGACTCGTAATTTGTTATATGGATTTTTTCGAATGTGTATCGAGCGCTGCAAATTTGATAAGCTAATAGTAATGAACCATTAACCGCTTCTAAGAATTGACGACTTGTTAAATTCTTCGTTTCCAATGGCTTTTCTTTGAGTCATGTATTTTATCCTTCCTTTTTAAGGATTCTCACGACATTCAATCCGTTCGCTCATGTTCATTTCATATATTTGATGATTTGACTATTGTTCATTCAAATTTTGTTAGAAACCTCGACGAGGACCTGAGTATATCCTCATCTCTTCACAAGTAACCATACGGAGAATTGAGCACCGGGACGACGCTCCCTTAAGGGGTAGATAATGTAACATTTCTGAATTTAAGATCAATATTTAAACCGAGCTCTAAATTCTATTTCTAATTTTTATGGAATTTATTATCTTTATTTTTAGCCGTTTTAACGAAAATCGTCTTTTAGCTAGTTACGAATCGTGCATTGAATATTTATCCATTTTAACGTTTGAGAAATCAATAATTCCATATTTTAGCTTCGAGAGCTTATTTATTTTTCATTTTAATACTTTTCGACTTTTATCCGCGTTTGGCCGAAACCGCGTCAAAATAGTGTTTTTACAATTTTTAATATTTTAACTACGTGTTTTAAAAACAAATATTGTGGTATAAATGTTTTAGAAAAATAAAAATAAAAATATAATTTATAAACATAACATATAAACCAAATACCCTCTTTAATTGTTTTAGGCTCCATCAAAACTAGAAACCAAACACCTCCTTATTATATTTTTCCTCCTACTAAACTCAAAAACAAACACTCATTTTCCCTATCTTTTTATATAAACTCTACACTTAATAAATAACAAAAAAACAAGATATATGTATACGACCCCAAAGGGTCGACCCAAAACACAGTATTATTCACTTAGTAAAAATAAAAGCTCTGTCCCTCTCTCTGGTTTGTATCGAACCACCAACAACCATAAAAATCCACCATAAAAATTGTTCTACTACTCCTAATCACTATCACATACTCCTACAATCATCTACATTACTCTTGCATCAATCTTCATCAATATTACAAGAGAAAACACCATGCAAAGGATTTATTAAAATCTTGATTTTATAGTTTCTTGAAGATTTGGGTAAAGAAGAAGCTTAAGGGTTGAAGACTAAGGTTTATGCAAGATTCGGGTTACTAAAAAGATCAAGGGTTTGGCTACGTGGGGTGTGTTTGGGTTCGGCTAACTTAAGGGAACAAGAAGGGTTTTTGGCTGAATATTTTCCTTACATTACTAGTGATTGTGAGCCTTCTAAAACCCTCCTTAATTGTTATTTTCTTATGAATATGTATGCATTTGTATTTTTAAATATTTTGGAATCCATATGTTTAAGTACTAAATTGATATTGAGGTGATTTTAATTGGTATGAGGTGTTAGTAGACGGAGATAGGTTAGTTAGGTGTATTTGTGAAGTTGTTGTGTTGAGAAAATAGCGTTTGGATGTGTTTTGAAACGGGTCGGTTAATGCAGAAAATTACATCGCCCCTTTTGAGTGTCATAAAAATGTTTAAACTAAATTTTAAGTTAAAAATATGGTAGAGCTTGTTTTTATGATCGTTTCCATATAAAAATGTTTAAACTAAATTTTAACTTAAAAACTAAGTTTTTACGGCCAATTGAAGTTAGGAAAATTTTTACTAAAAATTCAGCTTTTTTTTTGAAAAATAATAGTTGCTGTCAGATTTTAAAAGGGTATTTTCGTCACTTTCGGGTCCGTTTCGGCCTTCGGCCAAAACATGAAAGTTGTTCGGAAGGCCGTTTTACTTTTCCGCGAGGATTACTAAGTCTAAAAGTGAGTAATAACGGGTCGAAAAGCTAGAGTAAAAATCTGCGTTTTTCTATTTATTTAAATTGCATCAGACTTGATAAAGAGGCGTTTTCGTCCTTTTCTGTCGAGTTTTGGGTCTCGGGTAAAACTAAAAAGTTGCTCAAAATGCCGTTTTACCTTTTCGCGAGGCGATCTAAGTTTAAAAACGCCTTATGGCGGGTCAAAAACTCAAACACATATCTGCGTTTTTATAGTAATTTCCTACAGAAACTTGCAGGGGTATTTTGGTCATTTTATGTTGGGTTTCGGGTCTCGGGTCTCGGCTAAAACTAAAAAGTTGTCCGAAACATCGTTTTACATCAAAATGCTTTAGAGTCCGAGTCGCGAAAATGTATTTTAGTGGGTCGTTTTGGACGGGTCAGAGTTTAGAAAAATTATAATAGAAGTCAAACTTAGAAAAAGATGGATTAGTTGCTGATTTTTGTCAAAAAGATGTAGTTTGAGCGTTTTAGAGTCCATTTGAGCTTGTAGAATGTTAACGAATATACTTAGATGATATATATATTATTAGATGCGTCCCGTTCACAATTAAAAGTAGCAAGTCTATTTTTGGAAACTTTATATATATGAATAAGCGTAACGAGGGAAATAAGAATAAGCTTATGAGTTATTGATACGTCGGGATTAACGGGAAACTTAACATTTTATTAAACAATATTAACATCTTCGAATATCCGAACTTTCCAGAAATGGAAACTTTCTAAAAATATAAACTTTTCTAAAATGGTAACTTTCTAAAAATAGAAACTTTTCAGAAAAGTGGCGTAAATTAATGTCGAGCGTAATATTGTTAATGAGAGTGTCTTAATAAATAAAACTTAGGGCGCACATGTGGATTTCATAGTATGTAATTATATATATGTGTAGTAAATATATTTACTTATGCAATTTATGCATTTTTTTCTCTAGGTCTTTATTTCTTCTAATCACTCACCACTATATTATAGGTCGTGGTTGAGACGTTGTCGTCATTGTTCGTTCGTTGTTGATTCTCTTATCCGATACTTCTACCTAATGTGAGTTCATAGCCCCACCTTTTCTTTTTAATGGTTTTTCATAAACTGTTTTCGGGGTGAGAATACATGCTTGTTTTACCAAGTAAACTCATTGATTTCTTCTACATAAGCGTTACATGACTACTTTTACTAAAGCTTTTACTTGCTTACTATATGACTTCTAAAACATTGTGATACATGGTTGTTTACTTATGAACTTATTAAAGCTTGATTTGCTTACTACATGATTTGAGATCATTGAATACCTATATATGAAACCGTGAGTTTTGAACACATTATTTGCTATAAAAGACACAAGTGTTTTTCAATTGTATGCTATTCCATATCATATTATTGCCTAAGTACCCTTTGCCATTAAGTCCCTTTTTTTATCATGAACCGTTAAATACCGGCTGAGTAAACGTGAGTGTTATGGATAGATCTATTGGGACTGACAATCCCTGTCTGGGCTGTGGTTTCTAGATAACCATTGACGCACTTAACATTTGAATAATACGTTGGATGTTTGGCAGCATCCCTTTTTCCTGTTTGGGGCATACTTGATTTAATTATATTACGTGTTAAGGTTCGGTGTCATGAGCTTAGTGCAATAATACATGTTTTGGACTACTGAATTCGTTTCGTAGTCTACTATTACTTAAATCTTGTGGTCTACTGCTGAACATCACTTGATTTATTGAATCACTACTTGGATTTCAGAACTAATACTTATAAATGTTGTAACACTACTTTTCTTACTGAAATACTACTTGAACTATTTCAATACTAATTTTACTTAAACCTATGAATTCACCAACATTATTGTTGACGTTTTTGCATGTATTTTCTCAGGTTATTATTTTGCTAGCTGAGCATTGGGGGCATTCGAGTCGCGCGGATATATTTTTGAAGAATTTATTATTTGAGTACCATTCAACAAATGTTTTAAAAATGTTTTTTATTACATTATAAATGGGACCTATTGTAACTCTAATATTTTATAAAAATTATCGAATGGTTGACTTTTCAAAACGTCTCACTTAGAGTTGTTTTCTGTAACTTGTGTGTATTAACTATGAAGTAGCACCCCAAGTGGTATTCCGCTGCGTTGTGATTTTGGGGGTGTTACAAAAATAAACCAAAATATTGTTAGGCCATGATGTGCTGTCGTGTAGGGTTAGTTTATTGATTACGAAGTTTTAAATTAATATTTAGCCAACTTATCCTAAAACAACACTTTAACGGGCAGTGTACCCGATCGGGTGGAGTTTCGTGGTAAGTAGGGTGTCGAACACTAAGAGCGAGGTCGTTAACCTTATATTCTATTAGTATTTTAATTACTCTAATTAAGTTAATTCTAATTACTTGTTAAACCTATGCTATATACGTTTCTAATGATAATGGGGGGTTTTCAACTTGAGAGACTGGCACAGGTTTTATGGTAACAATAATCAATTCTAAACAAAATAAACATGCAAGAAAACAATCAGAAGATTAAAGAGCGGTACAAGCCAAATGATAAAAAACATATTAGCCATATTAAATCCGATTAAACGCTGGTTTGCTTATTTAGTGCAACGATTTCTTATCTCGAAGCGGCATATCATTCTTAAGACTTAGGCGGGACATCATCCTAAGACCTAGACACGTTGAATCCTGTCACAATTAACGTATCCGCAAAAAGCATCCTTTTAGTTTAATTATAATCTATCTAGGGATTAAAGCAATGGTTATCTTGTCAAACCCTAGCCCATTGGGACTTTACCTACTTACTGTTTGACGGTATTTTATATACTAGTAGTTCACTGTTTAGATTTTTATCAATTAATAAAGAACATACTTGTTGAAACATTACGGGTCACCTGTCGGTCCAACTAAGCTCATAATTTAAAGACAAAGACAGGACATTATTTGTGATCCTATTGGTCCAGTAATATAAAACACGATATGGGGAGCTATCCCAGTATCTAGTTAACTTGTTATGCGTAACTAGACCCAGTTGAATGATACATAGACAAGTATCATGTGATAAGCATAATTAAACTTTCAACGATAAATTAATAAATCAATTTTAAAACAAACCAAACCTTAAATCTTCATTAAGATGGCTAATACCTTAGGGTATTAGCCCATAACCATTGTAATTATACAAGCATGATCAAATAACCAAGGTAAACTAAACGTTTTACCAAACGATACCAAAAATTAAATGATTACAAGAGTATAGGAATTACATGGTGTCTTCTATGGAATCGTGATCGATGCTTAACCTTCGGTTGTTCTTCTTTTCTTCAGAAAATCGTCTTTTATGTGTATGGTATGAAGAATATGATTTTGCACACTGAAAATTCATTTTTGAGTCTTCTATTTATAGTGTCTGAAAAAGTCTGGATACGCTGTATTAAGCTAGGCCAATACGGCGTATTGAGGTGTTTCCCTTGGAGTGCGCGCAAAGTTTATAATCAATCTAATATATCTTTCCAAAATATATTTATTCACCAAATCCCTGAATAGTTATCCAGTTGGATACGACGTATAGGTAAACGTGGATACGCCATATTGGGAAGTGGTAATACGCGTTTTCTTGTGAATTTCAGGCGCTGATACGCCATATCTCTTTTTGTGGATACGGCGTATTGGTGAGGAATAGGCAATCTTCAAATATCATCATTTTAGCTCCAAAATATGCGCCTTTTATCATGTCTTCGCAAATTACTGCTTAATTACTGCAAATAACACTTTTAAGCAATTAAGTACAAATTTTTGCAATAATTATATAAAAGTGGGTAACTTATTTAGGATAAATGATGGTATAAATGTAACGTTATTTGATGTCATCAAATATCCCCCTACTTGAATTCTACTTGTCCTTAAGTAGACTCTAGATTATATTGAAAACTAGCTTCATAGCCCGCCCGATGGGCGGGCTAGCTTCATAACATTACCTAAAAAATTCTAACCAGACGTAAAGAAGTAATAAAGAAAGGAAAATATCTTAAACACAATATGAGTTTCAATTGAGTTTGTAAAGAAGTTTTGAAATTTGAGTTTGGTTTTATAGTTGTCAACAAAAACCCAATGAATAATCATTTCGTAAGTTTCATTTAGAATGCCAACCTTTAAATGGTGGACTTAATAAAGGCCTAAAATTTATGCTTATGTAAAGTAAAAATCTCCACTCTAGCTAAATATAAATGTTTAACAATCGAATTTTTAGTCATTATAATAATGTTAGGCTACATAGAATTATTTAAGCAACATTAAAAATGTATTAGAAATGCCACCAATAATGAGTGGTCATTTTAGTTGCCCGTACATTTGCCAACAATCTCCACGTCTCAAACTTTAAAGTAGCTTCAAATACCCAATATGGTTTAATGTATATCTGCACATATACAAAATTCAATTATATCAGTTCCACTTTTAACATTTATGGTGGTTATTGCCACAATGTCGAATAGGAAGAGGAGTGCCCAGGAACATGGTTCGACTAATGGCCCAATCTTTGGCATTTTCCAGCCTATTATGAAACGCTTTTCCTGCATCATACAAAAGTAGGGACAAATAAATGTTAGTTAGGAATAAGCTGATAACATACAAAGTAAAATACTAATATGTGCTAAAAAAAATGAAACCGATTGGTACGTTAGTTACAAAATAATGCAAAAAACACGACTTATGTTAGCATATACATAGTATGCCAAGGGTAATTATTATATTACCTTATTAGTTGTCCTCAAGTAGACTTTAGATTATATTGAAAATGTATCCTAACCAAAGTCAAGGATTTTTCCGTTTAAGCACTTCTTTCGTTTTAATTACCTGTATAAGACCAAGCACCTTACGAAATATGGAAATGAAAACACTCAGATCACGCAACTAATCTAGGGTGTAACATTTAATTTTTACGCTCATTTGCTCGATCGTGATTAGCTTCATATCATATGCTTGGCAAGGATACACATCTCCACCACTAGAGCTAAGGAGAAACAAGTCAAAAGGTAAATTAGGTTTTTATTATAAGGCTAAGGGTGGATCATTCTAACAATCTTTCATCGATAGTACCACACCAACAAGGCAGCTGAAGCACACATACACGACCGTAACGACCGAATAGACATGTGTGTTCGATCTCATCCTTATTCGAGGTTAACAAAGGGTTAGGATAAAGAATGATATAGGGTAGGGATCTTCTAACTTTCACCAAAAGTAATAAACCAACAAGGTGGCTGAATCACGCATACATGGCTGTAACGACGGAATAGACATGCATGATTCGATCTCAACCTCGTTCGAGTAAAACCTAAGGTTAATTGCAAGGAAAGGGAAGTAAATTGTTGTTAAATAAAATTCACAAAACAAATAGATTAAGCTTTGAACAAATAAGGTAGTTGCTAGTAACTTTTTCCGACCGTTCCATGATAAAGACTCGAAATATATACAAATGCCTCGATCATAGAGATGACAAAGACAACCTAAGTTGGCGTTCCCATAACGGTCAACTTTTCAATCATCTCAAACTTACATACTTTTACAAAAGTGGTGATATCGACTACTTTATACAAAACTGTACATTGTTGATTTTTATCCACATATCAACGAATAATCGATCCTTCCAAGTATTTCATCGGTTTAAGTTTAGCGAACCGACTATCAATCATCCTTCTCTTTTTTTGATGCATTTTCTATTTTTCCAATTTTTTTAAAGCATAATCCTCGGTGCAATTTCACCTATTCACAATCATAATTCATCCGGATAATTTTTCCTTTAACACTTCATCTTCAAACATAATACATAATCGCGAAAGTAGCAAAATACACGAGCTACATATGTTCCTATTGCATTGTGCAATTTCCCGACCTAACCGGAGATAGAAAATATCACTTTGACACAGGAAATACAAAATTTTACACAAAATCAACTAGCAACTTTGATTAAGTAGGCTTAATCTACAGGGTAGGCTAAGGTGTAAAGGTATAACACCCCCAAACTACGATACACAACGGAATACAACGATTGGGGTGCTACTTCATAATACATGCACACGAGTCACAGTAAACGTTCAAAGATATGTTTATAAAACATAATTTTATTTAATAACAAGATCAGAGTTACAAAGGTCCCAATACCATTGTAGAAATTATTTCTAAAAGTCACAACACGACTTGATTTCTAAAACATTTATTTAGTTTATGACTCTACTTCACCGAGGCACCGTCCTTGATATCCGCGTTCTGTCCCATCCAAGCCATCAACAGCAATTAACCTGAGATACATGCTTAAAACGTCAACAAAACGTTGAGTGAATTCATAGAGTTTACAATTAATAGTTAGGACGCATATTTTGGTTCAACAAAACGTATAACGTTGGCTCGTAAGTCAAGTTATAAAAATATTGATTTCCAACTAAAGAGCCCATGTACCGAAACTTAACACATTCATCCCGTAGGACGAAATTATGTCCGAGAAGTATGCCACTTCTCCTAATACTAACTACAAAATGTCTGTTTGACAGGGTGGTCCCAACGGATTCAAACCCCGGACATGGTTGTCAAACCCAATAGATCTATTTAATGTATTAGAGCTTACCAACACATGGTAACTATCAGTTACACAGCAAAAGGCATATACTCAGTAGTGAAGGAATCATATTTAAGTATCAAAAACAATTTGCGTTCAATTTCACAAAACAAGCAATATATCCCCCTCATGGAGTTAAAAACATTGAAAACTTTAAAAGCGAGGGTATGAACTCACCTTGATCAAAAGCCAATGATTAAATAATAAAGTCTAGCACGAAAATCCACAAACGCGATCACGACCTATAATTAGAGTCGTTCGATTACTATACCGAAAAGTATAATCAACGATGCGTTCATCGTATCAACAAAATTATATATATATATATATATATATATATATATATATATATATATATATATATATTAATTCATACATGTGATAAGAAATCCACTTGTGCCTTAGATCCTAAAACCACACATTATTATACTACAATCATTCTCTTATTTTATATCGTACATCGCTTAACCGACAACTTTCTATTTTAGGAAACTTTCTATTTTTGGAAAGTTACTATTTTTGAAAAGTTACTATATTTAGATTTTCCATTTTTAGAATCGACCAACGGTCTCAAAATAATTACTTACAGTAGCATATTAATCGATATTGCTTTATTAATCAATATCACATTCGCAACGCGTTTAAAGTTATTAAAGTTTTCGTTGACTTTTATGTTTGACTTTTACAAAATATATTTATTTTATAAGTCTGACCCGACTAAAACGACCCACTAGATCATATTTTCACAATTCGGACATACAATTTTTTTTATGCGAAACGATATTTCGGACAACTTTTTAGTTTTAGTCGAGACCCGAAACTAGACACAAAATGACCAAAACGCCCCTGCAAGAATCTGTTGGAACTTTGACCTTGGGTTTTGACCCGTTATATCACAGGTGACTTTGACCAAAAAGAGAATTTAAGTAAAACGTTATTCCGAACAACTCTCGTGTTTCGCCGGAAGGCCGAAACGGACCCGAAAGTGCTCAAAACGTCAAATTACCAAAGCTGCCAGATTTAATCTATATATTAAAATGACTCATTTTTCTACTAAAGTGTATATATCGATCTAGCTCCAGTTTCTTCGTCATTGGGAGTTAGAAGTCCTATTTTATATCAAAATGACCGCAAAAATATAATTTCTTATATTTTACAATCCAAAATATGATTTTCCAAAATCTCGAACCCCGAATTACCCATTCAGTTTTCTGGTCAAAATGACCCGTTACAAAATGCGTTAAAACTCATTTTCGACCCAAAAACTCCTCAAAAATACATTCAATATGTCTTATAGTTTCATACTAATCCTACTTTAACATCAATATCACAATATTCTAAACGCCGCAAGTTTCAATGGAATTCATCACATATATAAAAATCGAATCAATACACGAAACAATCGAAATAATAATAGAAAGAAGGCTCACAAAGCTATACGGAGCAAAGTCGAAAAATAAAAGAGTTCGTCTTGTTCCCTTGTTCCTAGCCGCGGCTCACAACCAAACCAACCAAACCAAAACCAAACTTGAATCAACCCAAATCAACCCAAATGGTTTTCAATAAATCAAACACACCATTGTGTGTGTGTCTTGTACCCGGTTCGAGCCCACGACCTTCAAAACCAATCCAAACGCGACCCAATCAACTACAACTCAATAAATCGCACTCCCTCTTGTCCCTTCCTTTGTTCGAACCCGCGACCAACCAACCCAAACTAAACCGAAAACCCTTTTTCGTCAATAGAAATTAACTTTACCTAAAACCTTCTTGCATGTACATTTTTATTACATGGATGATTAAACTAAAGCCTTCTAAACAATATTTGATAGGTGGGAAAAATCAAACACCAAGAGTGGTGGTGTTTGTGTGCTCGTTCGAATCAAACAGAAAAGGGAAGGAAAAAAAACAACTCAAACTTGGTTCCTTCTTGATCTAAATCATTGTTTGAGTGATTCTTGAATGTGTTCTTAAGATCAAAAATCAAAATAATGAGAGTGTGTTTGTGTTTGTATCCGGCCGACCACAAGGGAGAGAAGAGAGAAAGAACTTTGAGTTTTGCTTGTGTCTTTCTCTTTGTGTGCTATAGTGTAGACTTATATCCAAAACTTGAAGTAAAAGGGTAATCATGAACATTGGAAACACAAGGAAATGAGTGTGTGTGTGTGTGTGGATCTAGGCGTCGGCCTAGCTAGAGTAAGCATGCAAAAAATCATTTTTTTTCTTTTATTTACTTGTAAGAACTTTGTGTCAATGTTTAATTAAAATGTATTTTGTACATGTTTTAAATAAAACGCGAGTTATAAACGCGGGCTATGGCCAAGGTCGAGAAACAAAGACGACAAGGTTCATAAAATAATATTTTACGATCATAAAAATAATAACGAGATGCGTCGTAAATTTTTACGATGCTCAATAAGATTAACGAACACACGGTCAAACGGTGACTTGCGAAATGTCAAAAATAAATATTTTAAATTTCCGTCCGTATTAAAATAAGAAAATAATTATTTATGACAAATAAAATTTTAAATGTCGAAGTTTGCTTACGAAAACCCGTAAAATAATAATAATGACGTCGAACTCGCGATCGTCATACGCGTCGTGAAACTCGGGTTGTTACATTCCACCCACCTGATATATCTTGGGGTGTTTCCCTTGAAGTGCGCGCAAAGTTTATAATCAATCTGATATATCTTCCTAAAATATAATTATTCACCAAATCTTTGAATAGTTATCCAGCTGGATACGGCGTATAGGTAAACATGGATACGCCGTATTGGGAAGTGGTAATACGCGTTTTCTTGTAAAGTTCAGGCGCTGATACGCCGTATCTCTTTTTGTGGATACGGCGTATTGGTCAGGAATATGCAATCTTCAAATATCATCATTTTAGCTCCAAAATATGCGCCTTTTAGCACGTCTTCACAAATTACTCCATAATTACTGCAAATAACACTTTTAAGCAATTAAGTACAAATTTTTGCAATAATTATATAAAAGTGGATAACTTATTCGGGATAAATGATGGTATAAATGTAACGTTATTTGATGTCATTAGGCCGATTATTATGCATAAGCCCAATAGACATCCCAAAAATAGAATAAGTCCAATAACGACCCAATAAGCTATCGATTAAGCCAATGGAGCACTTGGGTATTAAAATAAGCTAGAATATAAGTAGAAAATATAAGCCGGGACCAATAAGCACCAAAATAATCCACAACTTATTTGGCCTTATTGGGCCGTGAGTTTATAAGCCCAAAAATAAGCTATAATAAGCCCGTTAAGGTTAAATAGGTTATCGAATGAATAAATAAGCACTTAGGCGTATGAAGTAATTTAGAAAATAAGGTTAGAAATTATGCCGATGCCAATAAGCCACAAAATAAGCTACGGCTTATTTTGTCCATTATTGGGCCGAGAGTTCAAATGGTCCAAAACCATGAATAAGCAAACCAAATAAGCCCGAAGTACGAAATAAGCTCAAAGCCTTGGAAATAGACCACAAAATAAGCACAAGGAATAAGCCAAAACTCGAATAAGCAAAACAACGAAACCCTTTTTGTTTACTTTTGGGCCGAGGCCAAGTATAAGCCTAATAAGCCTCGAAATAAGCCACGAATGGTTTATTTATAAGCCGAAAATAAAATAAGCCCTTTTGACATCAAATGTTATTTTACCACTACAACTACAATACTTAAATGACACTTTTCTTGTTATTTCCTTTTACCCATTTCAAAACTAAACACACCCTTTTGAGGGCTTTTCGTAAAATTTAAGTTTTAAATTTTTACAACGCATTGTACATTTAACATTAGAACGTCATTAGGCTACTAAAAGTACAAGGATTAAAGAATTTTTATGACTTACAAAAGAAGGTTTCAAAGAAGAGTTTAAGCTTGAACACACAACCCGAATATTGTGTTTATCAACCCAAGACTACTAGTATTTAACCCTTACGCGTTCTTGCATCCTTGTTCTTGAACAAACTCGAAAAATGAAAGGTTTTGTGGTGTGTGTATGTTCGGACGTGGACAAGGAGAAGAAGGAAGGAGAGAGTTTTCTTGCTTTTGATTTTGGTGCATGAATGTGTGTGTGTTTTTTAAATTGATATAAAACAAATAGGAGGACATTGAGCTCTAATATTCTTGGGAGTATGTCTCCCCATGAGGGACCGGTTAGGGTACAAAGGGTGGGAGGGAATCCTATTTGGTTTTGTCTTGTGTCGGGTTTGATTTCGTAACTAGTTTGAAAATAATCGAAACCCGAGTGTTCTTGAAATCAAGTTTATGTTACAAAACGCATTTAGACATCTTAGAATTGTCAAAGAAATTGATTTAAAAGCATTGTTTTTCTTTAGTGTATTGGACTTGGTTTACGTTTCTTGTAGTTTTTCGTTTCCCGTTAGTTCTAAGCGTAACCCGTAAATTTGCATTTTACGCAAATGTTATTAAGAGATATGAAATAACTTACTAAAATAAGTTTATTAAAATGACCCAAAGTATTTAGACGTAATTTAATTTATTGTCATGCTGATACACGTTGATGACGTTTTTCACTGTGCGCGGGAAGATTTCTCAGTAAGTAATTAAGTGATATCGTAGACGTTTAGAATATAGAAATTTGAATCAAAGTGATTCATTATTTCAGAAATTTGGCATTTGACAGTCGGTTGAACCGTAACCGTTAAACGTAAAATAAGTCAACAAAAGTCAACTCTGAGTTTTCTCATAGAAATTTGAATGAAATAGGAATATGTAGCCATATAGTCATAGTATTTTAGATTACTAAGGCATACTAAGGCCTAGGAAAAAATTCTGGTTATCACACTGCCCGTTAGTGTTGTTTTTAGGTAATGTCGGCAAAATATAAATGTAAAACTTGATAATAAATAATACATACGCACAACGACACATCACAAGTACAAGTAGAATAACATATAGGAATTCATGAACAAAATAATATAAGCATGCACATATCTAAATACATACACATTCAAATAAATATACATATTTAAACAATCTACAACAATTTCATTCATTCAAATAAGTGTCATTTACAAGTTACAACTCAAGATCAATCATCCTCTTCAATAGAATAAACAACAGCTACATCATCATCATCATTGGCGAGGACTTCATCATCAGAATCTGCTAAATCATGAGGAATGACGTCTTCATCATCAATAAAATCATCATCTTCGTCATGATCAATGATATATAGAAGTGCGCCAACATCCATTGAACATATATATATTCAAGGTCGTAAAGTCCAAATCATTCAAACTAGTAGAAAATGCGAGATCAGATGAGTTGTCGAAATGTATAACATCTTGATTGTCCTCTACCATGATGACACCCCCCGTTCAAAAACTTTTTATGATTCACATCTTGGACGACCTTCCAATTGGGTGGTCGTCTGGCTATATCTTCAAGGTAGAAGACTTGTTTGACTTGTGTTCCGAGAATGTATTGATCATCTTTAAATGACTTACTACATGCCAAGATTTGTGTTATGTTGTTTCTAATGACAAAACGTTTGATTTTACGTCCTTCGTTGCTAGTGTCAAACCACTTAACTCGGAACAACACAACTTTGAACGACATATACGAAAACTCAAGAATTTCTTCAAGCTGACTGTTGCCTTATTTTCATATAAGTCAAACAAGAATTTCATCGGCCGCCTTTGTAATAATTAGTCTTGTATTGTAATAGGCTAGTCGGGTTTAACGGGCTTGGACTTTAAGCTAATATTATCCATGTTTCGAGCCAAAGCCCAACAACAAGCCAAGCCTGACCCATTAATCAAAGCCCATATGCCTAAGTTTAGACTAGGACTATAAATACCCCTTCACCTGATGTTGTGAAGGGTGTTGGTTACCATTTCTTACATAGTAATCATCCAAGTCTCTTCCTTCTCTCTAGCTTTCTCTCTCTACTTTCTCTCTCTAAACTTCTTTCTCTTTTCTCTTATTTGGTTCGAATAACAAGGGCTTATTGGTTAGCTTATTGTGTTGTGACATGGATTAGTATATTTGGGATAACATCTGGTATCTAAAGGACATCGGTTTCAAACTAACTATTTTTTTAGATTCGAATCACGCGGGCTGTCTCGATTCATACAAAAGTACATCAGGTGGCATACAATTTTTAGGAGGTGATACGCTAGTCAGCTGGTTGTTAAAGAAGCAGGACTGCACTTCAATGTCTTCAGCAGAAGTCGAGTATGTGTCTTTATCTGGGTGCTGCGCTTAAGTTCTATGGTTGAGAACTCAGCTCACAGATTATGACTTTCACTTTGATAAAATACCTATGTATTATGACTCAAAGGCAGCCATAGCCATCTCGTGCAATCTAGTCCAGCATTCTTGTACCAAGCACATTGATGCCAGATATCACTTCATAAAGGAACAGGTTGAAAGGGTATAGTTGAATTATTCTTTGTCGGAACTAAATACCAGTTAGCTCACCTATTTACTAAAGCTCTGTCAGAAGATAGGTTTAAGTATCTCGTCAGACGACCCGATATGAGATGTTTGACTCCAAAAGAACTAGAGGTTTTGGCAAACGAATTTGCTTGATATACATCAAACATCGACTTGTAAATATTTTTGAAAAAGAATCTTCTCGACTTGTCTCTTAGAATCAATAATATTTACGTACCTAGAAATGTCGATTAACATTGGCACGGGTTTGTAAATGAATTTCGAGCAAGAATTCAAAAGTTTTTAAAATGTGTCATTTCTAATTTTCTCTATGACTTATGTACATTTCAGTGTATAACTCAGACCTCAATGTAAGGAAAGTGTATCTTTAAAGATAACTTATCCTATCAATGAGAAAGTTAAATTTTCTCGGGTCTTGGGCTCCTATACAAAACATTCAAAAGTTTTGAGCTCATGACAATGGCTTACAGTTACCACAGACTATAACCCAGACCTAAATGTTAGGGGAGTGTACGCTTCAGTGCGCTTACTCTAAAAATAGAAGAGAAGTCTTCTATTATGTTGTTTTAAAAACCGTTGAACACAATTTTTCAAAAAGAACTTTGAATGTCATATTGTCTACAATATAATTTGTGGTATCTTTGCATAATAAGTGATATTTTTTAAAATTATGTGTTCAACACTCCCTTTCTCAAATAAGTTTAAAAATTATGGTATTAATTTTTCTTAAAATGTCATATTTATGGAGATCAATTTTTAAGGGGGAGCTTTTAAAATCAAAGACTTTAATGTTTTTTAGATACATCTCATAAATGTTAATTTTATGTATCCAAAAACATTCAGTGAAATTTAAATGTGGTACTCCATTGTCAAATTATAATATACACTATTCACTAAGGCATCTCACTCCGCCTTCAACATATTTGTGGTGTCATATCATTTTTTCTTGTAATGTTAAGTTTTATTTTCTGTGGTATCCCACATGTGGAAACTAGAAGGGGGGTTGAATAGTTTACAGGTTCGTTTTTGTTTTAAAAACTTTGCTTATAAAATATGTAGATTCGAGTTATATGTTTAACCAATTCACAATATGAACAAACAATATAACAATCTAAACTAAAGCTAAACAACAATGATAATAATATGAAGAGATAAGGAAATGAACAATCAAACCAAGACACCAAGATTTATGGTGGTTCGGCTACGAAGCTCTTCTTCGCCCTACTCTACTGCCCTAGTATCCTACTCGAGATTTTATTGTGTTAACAAGCTCCTTTCAGGCAGAGAAAATCGTTTACACGTCGCTTACATTATTTTCCAACACTAAGCTAAATGTCGAGTCCTAATCTTAGTTATAACCAATCTACCACTTCACAATCAATACACAATCACTAGATTTACACTATCGGATTTACACACTATCCGAATCACATAAATACACAAGATAAATACAATAGAGATTTGATACTTAGAAGAAAGGAGAAGAGATTACTAATCAACACTTCATTTCTTGACGAGTATGAGTGTTCTTCTCTTGCACTTGAATGAGAAGGAAGAGATTAGATCACTTGAAACAAGATCAAGAGATGTTAGTGATCAAGATTTTTAGTAAGAGAAAGAAGGATTTTAGAGAGAGAAAGAAGTGTGAGAAAATTCATGCAAAGAGGTCTGGTTTTTAGCAAGAGGCAACGGTAACTGGCGGCGGTCCTGGCGGTCCTAGATATATAAGGGGGCTGCCATGCCTATAAGGGGGCCGCCATGTAGACTCCGCTCCCTTTTTTGTCTTTTTGTGGGGAAGGTTATATCTGGTATAAAGGCTTCCATTCGAGGGGGGGGATTTGAATTTCAAATTTTAAGTTTTTAATAAAACTTTTCTTTTAATTAGAAAATATTTTGTATAATTAATTTTGTGAAAATCTTTTATAAAAATGTAATGGATAAGATAAAAATATTTTCTTGATCACTAATCATGCTTACTGATTTATTTGTTCATACCTTAAGTGATTACTATTCTTAGAAATGGAATTTTACGATTAATAATTTGTAAACGTTTAATTTTATCATAAACGTTTTTACATTTTGTTATTATCAAAACGTTGAGAGATCAAAAAATATAAATAACATTTTTAGACATTATTTGTATTAACAATCTCTCCCTTTTTGATGATGACAAAATATAAACTCATTTTGTATAAAATTAATAGTTACACATTATTAATGAGTTGTCGTAGGAAGAAAGAAATCGACGATATCAAGACTCCTCCTTGATGTATGCTCCCCCTTGTTTGGGGCACCAAGGGATCGATCTTACAAAAATTATATGCTATAAAACAAAGTTAGAAATACAAGTGCAAGACAAATATCTTTAAAAGCAACACATTATATTTAAGTCACCCAAAAGAGACTTTCATTCAATCAATCAAGAAACTCATACAATAGCAAATGCAACTACTACATTCATACAACACAAGATAAAACTAGAGCTAAAACAAGATAATTAATCCATAAGACACACTACATAAGTCCTAAATAATTCATGATTCATAGAGAATGACTTTTTGAGCAAAAAGGTTTGGGGTAACACGTTTATGAAAACTTTTAAAGACATTTCAAGGTGGAGGTGGAAAGTGTGAGGTGATTGTGGTAGTGAGAAGATACTCAAGATGAGCAAACATAATGTTCATCTCATCTCTTAAGGTTAATAAAAGAGTTCGGTTATGAAAGCAACATATGCAATTTGACCCATGGTAGTCTTGGTGGTTGTAGTAAAGAGGGTGACCTATGATAGGTGGTTGAGGTTGTGGTGGAGATGGTGGTAATGGAGTGTCATGAATGTGATCAAGAGGAGTGATTGGTGATAAGAGAGTGTGATATCCAAAGAAGGATGACTTTGAAGTGGTTGAGGATTTAGAGGTCTAGGAGGAACATCCAAAATGTTGTTAAGCAAAGGGTTCAAAGGATGAGGAGAAGTTGGTTCATTTGAAGATGGTGGTGATGTAACACCCCCAAATTGGGTCGCAGCAGAATATGAGTATCCGGGAGCGTTACATTATAGATCAATAGCACAAGATATGAGAACGACCTCTAAAAGAGTCGTTTAAATCACGATACATTAGATTTATTGAAATTGTTTAATACAAAGCACAACGGCTTAAATTGTTCAACACTTGACAACAAAGATTTTAGATCATAACAATATCCCAACATGTAATGACTCCAAATCTTTAATGCATGACTCCCAAAAGACTATCCCAATGTATCCTTAGTACCTCGTGCCTCATTGACCTGAGAAAAACATGCTTAAAAACGTCAACATAAAGTTGGTAAATTCATAGGTTTATGTAAATGTAATGTAGGACCGTAAGATTTTCCCCGTGATAATACAACAGATGCAAACATCACAAAATGTAATTATGTTTCCCTAAGCTCATGACACTAAAGCTCGACATGTATGAATTGCAATAGAAATTGCCAACATTGCCCGTGATGATGTTCTAACCCGCAACATCCGAATCCGACATGGTATACATCCGTTGGTTCACTTCGTGATACCAGTGAGAGCTACTCACCCGGATAGGGATGTCAACCCCAAATAAATCTATTTATAACATTCGCGCTCACACAAAGTAATTAACAGTTTATGATAATGGGCTCAAAAGGTTATCGCTACTTCGGCAAATACGTAATCATGATAAAATGTACACTTATGTCCAATTTGTAAAACAAAGCATGTTTCTCACCCCAAAAGTTGTAAATCATTAATATAGTAAAACATGGGGCTATGAACTCACCTTAGCCGGTAGTTCTCCTTGAATTGCAAATGCACCAAAGTATGACAAATAAGTGACGCCGTCAAATACCTAAGTAAGTACGGAAAGTCTTAGTCTACAAGTTTTGGCTAAAGACTCAATGTATAAATTACAACGACATTATAATTTACATAATGACATGTTATCGTTGCTTGTGTGGCGGCTTTTAAGTTTAAGGAAAAGTTTCTAGTTGTTGGCTCTCGGAAGGACGTATGACTATATATAATCTATTATATGTAAGCATAGTGTTTATTAATAACCATTTATTTTGATCGTGTTAATAAAACTCGTCGGTTTATTTTGTAAGAACATTCCAAGTATTCCGTGTGTCATGTGTTTAATGAAAATTCTTTATTACACCATTTACCCTTAACTTCTCAAAGTTACACTTTTAATCCTTTTAGTTTCCAATTTTTACACTTATAGTCCTTATACTTACAACTTACATTTCTAGTCCACTAAGTTTCCCAACCTGTCAAAAAAAGTCCTCAACTTATAAAAATAGTAAATTGGCAGTTTTAACCCCTACGTTTTCATTTTGACACTTTTAGTCCCTTAATCTTATAAAAATTGCATTCTTAGCCCGATTAAATTCTAAAAAGTGGTGATAGGTTTTATTAAGTTTAAATTAGCAAAATAAACTATTTTGGCTTTAAATAAGCTCGGATGAGCTTATTTTGTGTCTGTTGGGCCTTCGGCCCAATAACAACTCGGTAAGCCCTTTTAAGGCCTATTAAGGGTTTCCAACTAGTTTTTCATCTAGCTTAAGTTCAAATAAAGTATCCCAATCTTAAGTAAACTATTTTACTCATTAGCTTATATAATAAGCCATAAGTCTAGCTTATGGACTTTTGGGCTCATTATGAGTCCAACAAGAATTATAAAAGTGTGGGTTTGACCTACATAGGTCCATTAACATTACAAGCCCCCAAAGTGGTTATACTTACTGTTTTGGGTTAATAAGAAAATGTGATGCCTTTATTGGGCTTAAGCCAACCCAACAGTGAGTTTCTAACTCACTGTTTTGTGTTCTCAACCGTGACTTCCAATCTTAACCCAAACCGTAAGTTCTAGGGCTTAAATAAGTTCATTTAAGTTATCTCGTTTTCATGCAAGAACATATTTAGATACTATGTTGCTTCCTTAATCGAACCAACCATTTGCATGACAAAGTGTACGAGTGGTTTTGTTAAATATCGAGTCCAAACGTTTCATGCGAAAAGTCATACTTGTTTTTGGGTCCAAAGATGTCGAGTAGGCTTAAAATTTGTTTAGTGACGACTAATGTCACAATGAAAGCTATGTTAAACGTCACACAAGTCGATATACAACGAAATGAAATGGAAGTGGAACGGGTTACGAATTCGTAACCCATTTATCTTGACACAACGAGGCCTATACGTAAAATTATAACATGAAGGATAGTTTAGGATGAACGTCGACTTACAAAGGTCCTAGAGCGAGGAGAAATGAGGTGACGAGTGTCGAGAGTTAGCAACCCGAATAGGAATTTCGTTTAGCTTCCTTACAAGAGTTAACCCACTCGTATGACCCAAATCAAACTTCCAATATTCTTCAAATGACTTTAGATATGGTATACACTAACCCTAGTGTACTTATGTGACCTTAGAAATCAAAGTAGTGGAGTGAATATAAATGTGTGAGTGAACCGTGAGTTAAGGTGAGCAAGAGAGTGTTTTGTGTTTGATTTTGTTTTAAAAGGATAAGTATGTGAGTTACTTCACCTTTTGGCCTCCTATTTATAGCAATACATGAAGACTTATCATCTTAATCAAAACCAACGAGTGGTTTTTGGGTGGTAAAAGGGTCGGTTGGTCTTGGCGTGCAAAAAGGAGACATAGGGGATGGTTTTTGTTAGTTTAATAATGGTTTAGGTCTAAGGCAAGTATGGTGCATGCATGGCTAGATTACTTTGTGTAAGATTGATTTGAAATAGCATCTAAGCATGCGACTTGTGGCTTCTTCCTTTGAGTCCTATGTTTCAGCCAAATGTGGGTAGTAGGAAAGGACAAGATTTGACATTTTGACTAGTTTAAAGGGAAGAGGGTTTATCCATGGGTTAAATGATAACATTATTTAATGGGTTAACTTGATTTATTTAGTAATGTGTAAGAGTAGATTTGATGGATGATTTTTGCATGCTTGTCCTTGTTGCTTAAATATTGCCGTTCCAAAATGATTATAAAAGACAAGGTATGGCTATAAGATTAAACAATGTATTAGAGTGTAAGTGTGTAAGATCTGACATGTATAAGACTTGAAGTGATTGGACTTAGGCATGCCTTGTTTTTCCCTTAAGTTTGCCGAAACAAAGATCATGCTTGGGGACAAGATGGAGTCTTTAGACTAGTTAATAAGTAAAATGTATTATCCATGGGTTAACATATAAGCTAAAATATTAGTTAGTAGGTTTCCTTTTGATTTAATTTGGTAATACATATGTTGTGTTGCTTTTGTACACGGCAATGGCTAGCAACAATTGAAAGATTTATGAAATTTTGACCTTAAGGGTATAAGTAGGTATTTGTTGAAGTGTAGGTGGGTTTATGGTTTGCCATGCATGTAAAACCATAGTTTTATTGCGTTACGAAGACGTTTTACGTAACCAATAAAAATAAAAAGCATAAAGTTATAAATTATCATCTTAATAACTTTATAACACTTACTTGACATAAACATTTAATAGTTTGATGCCCGTTTACATTAAATGATCATTTTTAGTTTACGCGATTTAGCTTAACGGTAAAAAACGCGTAAAAACCTAAAAATAAATAATTGAATAAATGAAGTCATAAATGACCTAAAAATGTGAAATGTTACAGTCTCCTACCATTAGAAGAGCCTTGTCCTCAAGGCTCGAGTCGCGACACTTGACGAAGGTATGGGTTTAGTGAAAAGATGTAGATACTTCTTTTGAAATTGGTCTTCACATTCCCATGTGAACTCAGGTCCTCTTCTCAAGCTCCATCAAACTTCGACAATTGGGATATGGCTTGGCTTCAACCATTTGACTTCTCGATCCATGATCTCTACGGGTTCCTCCACAAAATGGAGCTTGTCATCAACATGAAGTCCTTTCAATGGAACGGCTAATGGTTCGTCGGAATAACATTTCTTCAAGTTGGATACATGAAATGTATTGTGAACCCTGCTCAACTCTTGAGGAAGCTCAAGCTTGTAAGCAACGGATCCAACCTTTTCCAGCACCTTAATGGGTCCAACATATCTAGGGTTCAACTTTCCCTGTTTGCCAAAACGTACGACCCCTTTCTAAGGTAAAACTTTAAGCATAACTCTATCCCTAACTTGAAACTCCATCGGCTTATGCTTTAAATCAGCGTAACTCTTTTGTTGGTCACGAGCGGCTTGCATTATTTGCTTGATCTGAATGACCTTCTTAGTTGTCTCTTGGACTATTTCTGGACCGGTAAGTTGAACTTGTCCAACCTCGACCCAACAAACAGGTGAACGACACTTTTAACCGTAAAGTGCTTTGAACGGTGCAGCCTTGATGCTAGCGTGATAACTATTGTTGTAAGAAAATTCAACTAGTGGCAAGTGTTTAACCCAACCATTCCCAAAGTCGATCACACAAGCACCTAGCATATCCTCGAGAGTTTGGATAGTTCGCGTACTTTGTCCATCAGTTTGTGGATGGTACGCAGTACTCATATCCAAATTAGTACCTAAAGCCTTCTGAAGTGACCTCCAGAAATTTGAAGCGAATCTAGGGTCACGATCACAAATGATCGAGACAGGTATTCCATGCCTTGTGACTACCCCCTTTAGGTACATCCTTGCCAACTTTTCCATGGGGTCAGTTTCCCTTATTGGTATAAAGATTGCAGACTTTGTAAGTCGGTTAACAAATACCCAAATGGTGTCATAGCTTGCGCTGACTTAGGTGAAGCTTTGTAAAAAAATCCATTGTGATTGTAGTTCCCGATAACCACTTTCACTTCATAACCCGAACCACGAATCCAAGAAACTAGAGAGAGAGACGAAATGAGAGAGAGATGAGAGAGAGTTGAGAGAAAAGAGATAGAAAAGAAATTTAGATATTATGAAAATTAGATATTTGTGAAAAAAAAATATCTATATATAAATATATATTGAGATTATTTTCTGAAAATAAAATAATCTATAAATATAATATATATATATATAAAATATATATACTATATATATATACGTATACCCCCTACACATTAATGTGACGCGAGGGATATTTTAACAGGACCCGGGCTCGGGTTTTGTATTGGATTAAACCTAAACATATACAATAATAGATAACTATCGAGCCCGAAACTGATAAGATTTTTATTACAACGATTAACTAATTAAAGACCGAACTCCATCGTAGAGTGACCGAACTTCCTTGTTCCGACTCAATAAATTAAGAGGCTAACAATCTCCCCCGAAGTGAGGTCTTGAACACGGGTACACTTCCTTTAGATTGACTCAATAAAAATGAGGCTACCAATTCTCCCCCCGAAGGTGATTCAATTATGACACTCGCTTGTCATCATGAATCATTAAGATTGCTTTGTCCGTTTAATTCAGTGTTCTCTGGGTCCTTTTCTTTTGTTCTTTGGTTGTAAGCTTGTTACCCTTCATGCTTTGCGATCTTACTTTGAGCCGTTGTCATTGTCTTTATCGTCTTAGCCATCTTGCGATCTTATGTCTTTGACCAACATCTCATACTTTTGCATTATCTTGAAAGCTTCAAATCAAGTTAGCGGAAGTCCTTTAGTCTTTAATCTTGATCTTTCTAGATAGTGTCTTTGTAGATTGAGCATTTGAATGGGATTGAGTTTCCGTTACCACCGGATTGACCTCAGGTTTACGTTAGTGATAAAATGAGAAAGAATGATTGAAATCAATCGGCGTGTCACTCGTTAAAGAGTTTTTTTGTAACACATCAGAGTGTCTGTTTTTTATCGAAAATTCATCAACCGTACAAATCATTTACTGGACCAAATCGATATCCATTGTCAACAAGTTTGATTCTAAAGAATCTCGCAAGACACCTACCAAGAGCTTGTTTGATACTGGCTCAGCAGGATTTCCCATCTTCATTGTGAATACAAGATTAGTATCACTCGAATGTTCGGCAAATATCACAATGATATTGCGTAGGACTCTTGATAACAGCTTGTGAACCTGATGATGTTCAACAAATGTTTGAAATGGAATGTGTCCTAACGAGATTTTGATTGATCTCTTGGCTCTAGACTCGATTAGTGCATTTTGGTTTTAGTACTCGGAGGCTGGAGCAGATTGCCACCTTTTCAATATCAACAATCTCGGAGTGAGATGAAAATTAATAACATGTGTATCTCCGTTGACAAATGAGACAAGTTTCCTGTTAAGATAAACCCAAGGCTGGGAAGGGTTGTGCATTGCATCACTGTCCATGATGTCGTTTTCAATGTCAGCAATCAACTTGTGATTCTGACATCATATGTATTGACCCGGTTTCTGCCTTAAGTTGTGTGGAGGGCTTCTTTCTTTAGACCCTTTATCCATACATTTCTTTTTAATTCTTCAACGCCTTCAATGCTTACCAAGACGTCATTACTAACACCATGTTGTGATTGTTCCAGTGTTAACTCAATCTTAGTCAGCATTATTCCCATATACATTCATCTCCAATCATACCTAAGGACTGCTATTTCTAACTTTGGATTATCCTTGGGTAGATCCTCCGGTTCGTTGGAACATAGGATTGATTCTAACTAACTACCTTATGACTTCAAAATCGACGTAAAATTAAGATTGTTTTTGTGTATAAGCATCGAACCAAAAAACTTTTCTTTCTGTTAGCAACATTGAGTCAGTTAGAGTCCTATTTTAATACATTTCTCCCCTTATTTTAAATAATAAACACTTATTTTTGAAATACCTGGATTAAAATATGTCTTGAAAATCATGTGGGATAAAATATTATCAGCATGAATGGTTTGGACATTTTTGATATGTTTTTGAATACATAAGAATGGTCAGTTGATATGTATCCAAAAACATTAAAACTTTGTTTTTTTTCGTAAAAACTCCCCTTCAATAATAGGATCAATTGAGAAATGTGTCTTTTAAAAACCATGTGAGGGAAGGAGTTGTTGAACACACGAATTTATGAAAGATTATGAACTTGTCCATGGAGAACTTCTTGAAAAATTATGTTCAACATTTTGAAAAACCCAAATGTTAAAGGATTTCCTCTTCTAACGTTACAAAGGTAAGCGCACTGAAACGTACACTTTCCTTTTTCTTAGCTAAAAACATTGAAATGTCTTGTAAGAACAGCTCAATACGAGAAACGTAATTGTCCGTTGTGAGAAATGTTATAAACTTTCCTTTATTTGAAGTCCGGGTATGTACTGACATTTGCACATAAGCATCTAGAAATAAGAAATGACATGTTTTGAAAACTATTTGCAACTCTCGCTCGAACTTTCATGTTACACACCCGTGGTCAATGTTAACGACATTGCTAAGCACGAAATGTTATCGATTCCAAGAGACATGTCGAGAAGAATCTTTTGAAAAATTCTGATTTCTGATTTTGGTATATATTAACCTGTTGTCCCAGCATTGCTATGTGAAGGTGGAATAGTAAATCCCATCTCTTGTCGTGATGTAGCGTCTGACTGCTAGAGGAACAACTGTTGTAACAGCTTCTGAACTTGACGGTTCGTTGATGTGGTCGTGAATTCCGAGTTCTGAACGGTTATGATCAGAAGTCATTTGATGAAGAACGAGGCCTGAACTGATGTGAACAGACATCATTTAAACATTGAGGAACGGGGCCTGAAGTGTTATTTTCAGCAGACGCCATTTGACATTGACGACCGAGGCTTGAACTGTTGTGTTCAAACGTCATTTTGTGATCATCAGATCAAAATTCCTTGAAGCCCTGTTTTCTGAGATATCTTTCTTTTTTGCAACCAAACTCTGAGTCCTTCCTCTGTAGGATAGAACGATGTACCTGTACTTAATTTTGGATGGGGTGTATGTCTTATAGAGAGTACCCTGCACTTAACATAAAGAGCTTGTATGCTTTCACCTTGGTTAGTGATATCTGCATTTGAACCATTTGGTGTTTCACTTTCAACCTTTGTGGCTAGAGGCGAATGTCCCTTTCTGTTGAACCCATCAAAGACAAACAGTAATTGAGAATTCTACCCGTTGGTTGCCACCAAAAGACCAAGATCTAGACAATTGTTTTTCTCATGCACAGTGGTAGTCCCTTTTGATGAAAACTATGTCCTTTTGGGGATCTGTCTTTTTGTGGTTCATTTTAAAAAAACAACCCCTTATTGCTCTACGTTTTGTTTCTGTTTGTTGTCTTTATTGGATGGAACCGTAGCACGCGAGTTGACATCTTTCAGGATTTTTTATTACACAATCGTCATGATGGCATTAAGACACATTTATGACATGTCGAGCAAACAAAATGTTGGAGTCAGAAAAAATTTCTAGGGATCCTAGAGTGTTCATGTGTCTTTTTCTTAGCTCCTCTAGGTAAGTGATTATGAATCAACGTCGTTGAGCTATACCTAGATAGCTTTGGTGCAATCATGTGATAAGGTTTTGCAGGGCAGATTCCCTTCTCTTAGCAGATAATGTGTATTGACTGGTTGACAAGTCGTTGTTCACATCAACTTGGAGGCAAACCGGGGGGTGGTTTGAAATTCTAGGGTTCTTTCAGACTTAAACGCAGTCGGTTGTCTAACAACGATTGGTTTTTTGAGTGGTTGTCCAACCTGTTTCCCAAGATGATGCTTTGCAAACGTGTATTCACATTATGTTTTCCTGTAAGTTTCACTTAACTCATTTTTTAATAGCTGCAATTGCAAACCCCTTTTTCTGAATCTGAGCTAGTACATCAGCATTTTTCATTAGACTTTTGTTCAGTTGTTCTATAAAGAGTCATCGGGTTTTGGTCTAACTCGTGTCTTTTGATAGAATCAAAAGATCTTTGGTAATCTGTTTCAATGCTCATTTTCTTATGTAATGCTCATTCTCTGTCGGTAATTTAGCCACACTATTCCATATATCGATGTTTTATAGTTTCAATTACATCCGATGTCATTATTAACCTTGGCTTTCATTACCTTTTTCTTTAAAAAAATTACTTTGTTTGCCTGAGTAAACATTGTTTTCCATTTGTAAATGGAGTTCAAGATTGAACAATGTTCTTCGAGTTTTCCAAAAAATTTTTGTAAACTGGGCAAAGATCTTTTGAGACAAACATTTTCAACTCGATGTGATGATCTGAGAGTTCAATTGTCTTGTCATCAGTTACTTTTAGCATGGCAAAGGACGTATGTCATGACATGTTCAGCTTCTGTCAACCATTCCTTCATTATTGAATTCAGGTTGCTCAGTATGCTGTTGTCCTGTAGCAAGATATTGATTTCAGCAGTCGTTTGTACCTCAGCCATTGGCTCTTCATCATATATGGGTCTGATATCTGCATCATCAACATGTGCATCATTCCCTTAATCTGCAGCTTGTATCCTGCGCTTTATTCCTTCCCTTTGCTTCAATTGATAACTGAACCAAGCCATCCAATGCATTACTCGTAATCAGTCGTTCCTCTTTGTCTGGATTTGTCTTTCATTCACCGGCTTTCATGACCCATTTTTATGTGTGCTCTTTCACCAAACCGATCTACTTAACAGATTCCAAGGTTGGATCAGTGGTTACGGAATTTCAGAATATCGAGTCGATGTATTGTAGGAATTTGTTGCGTGTCATGTCAACAATTCATCATCCGAAATAAAACCGTGACTTGATGAACATCTGAAACTGTGTCTGGAGTACTTTAAAAGCAGACAGGTAACATCCGAGAATTTTCGGATTTTAAGATAACGATTTTACCCCTTTGACTTCTAGGTCTGGCTTGACTTACAAGAACAACATCTAAATCACGTTTTCACGGCTCGGACCCTAAAGCAATTCGATGTGAAACGATATTCCAGACAACATTTCAGTTTGCCCCTAGACCTGTAAACGAGCCGAAAAGCTAAAACACACCGCAAAATTAAACGAACAATACACAACGCGGACAACACAAAAACAATTAATTTGTTTTTAATTATCAGTATTTATTTAATAAAATATTAAATAAATTGCCATCATTTTAATTAAAAGCGTTGCGGATAACGCGAATACTAGATTGAAATACCAAATTTATTTCGGACAAGACGAAACCGTTCCACAAAAAAAATAACATTATAAAATGTTATAAAATATTTATGAATACATTAATCAAATAAATTCTCATTTATCCTGAAAATATGAATCGGAAAACAATGCGCAAGTTCGTGAGTTGAATCATCCGTTAAGTCGCTCAAACGAGTCCCGAACCGTTTTTATCAAAACTATAATAAAAATGTTACACTTTTAACCCCTTAACTATAATAACATGTCACTTAGTTTATATATATATATATATATATATATATATATATTTTCACACTTTTCATTTCATTTTCATCTCACATATACACACACACACTCTTTTAATTCTCTCTTCCCCCTCCAATGTCATCTTCTCCGGCGAGCTCCCCCACCGCCGGCCACCACCGCGCCGCCGCCGGAAAAGTTTTTCGGCGGACTTTTCCGGCCAACTCCAAAAACACTCCCCATATTCTGATCTATTCGATCCCCATACCCACTCCCCCTCACGCGCTCCATCACCTCCCCACTCCACCCACACCGCCGCTGCCTCCCTACCGTGACACCACCACAACACCACCACCTCCACCATCATCATCACCTCGTCATCATCATTCTCCTCATACCATCGTCACCATCCTTATACCATCGTCACCTCGTTGCCACTTCGTCACAGCACCACACCCCCCACAAGCCACCTCAAAGGGTGCGTGTGGTTTATTAACAACTAAAAGGGGCGTTTGGTTGTGTAGTTTAAATGTAGATACCGTTGTGCGTTTGGTGGTTAGTACACACGAAGGTGCGGTTGATTCGCTGGGTCAACCACAAGAGGGGTGGTTTTGCGTCGGGTTTGGCTGTCGGGCTGGTTTCGCAATCAACAGGGGTTGTGTCGAGTTGAATTAACTCAAAAGGTGTGTAGTGGGGTCGGTCCAGCAGTCGAAAGGCTGCGTTTGGTTTTGTTATAAACAAGGGTGCTTGATCGTGGGTTAACAAGCCAAGGGGTGCGTTCGGGTTGGAGTGAACCACCATGTTAGGTGCTTCGGTTGGTGTTTATATCAATCATAGGGGTGCGTTTGTATATTCAGTGCCAAGAGGGAGCATTGGGCGAGTTATTATTTATCGGCATTAGGTGCGTTTGACTTGGTTGATAAATATAACAAGGGTGATTGTTTCGTGGAAAACCGCCACCATAAGGGGTGTCCCCGTGTTGGCTGTCCACAGCCGGGGGGTCGGGCTAGGCTCGGGACAGCCGGGGGTGTTTTGTTTGGTCGACAGTCCTCAAAAAGGGTGCGTTTGGTGGCAAGCCGCACCACATTGGATGCGTTTTGGCTGTCACAGCCCCACAAGGTGCGTTTGGCTAGTTTCCGACCAACAAGAGTGGTTTGGTTATTAAAATGGATTAGGTGCGTTTGGTTATTAAAATGGATTAGGGAGCGTTTGGTTATTATGGTACAAAAGGAGGGTATGATAAAGCGAGAGTCAGCCGGACGTGGTTTGGTTTTAGCGAATCAACGAGGAAACGACGAGGGTTTGTTTGGTTTATATATCATAACGACAAATAAAAATAACTTAAGTTTTATATGAAATATTAAAACTGGATAAAAATATTTTTAATTGGTGGTTTAATCGGTTAAATAATTATAATATTTATTGATTGGTTAATATAAATATAATGATATAGAAGAAATGTTATTTCTAGAAAACCGAACATTTGAGATAATGGAAACATGAATATATTACGATACATAGTGATTAAGGGAAAACGTTTAGTTTTGCTAAAATGGAAAACATTTATAAACTGAAAGTCAGACAAAAATTGTATAATTTTTCTATATTCAACGATTCACTAAAACATTATTATTTTAGATAAACGATAAAAGGGATTAAGATATGTTTTAAGATATATTAAATAGTATTATACAATAACCTGGACAACGAGCAAAAACTATACTTTTACAATGAGGCGAAATGTTTTAGACACGACTTATTAAAGGAAAAGAACAAAATTTCTAAAATATTAAATTATATTTTATAATGGTTAATGAACTGATAACAAACCATCGTTGTATATAAATTATAACATAAAGACATTTGTCTGTTTTTATACAAAGTCTGTTACCAATTGAATTGTTAGACGAAATAATTGAGTTTATCATATTTATTCACGCTTTTTATATAATACTTGCAATTATTAATACCTTACATAAATCTTCGGGTTGAATCGTTTTTTATGATATAATTTCACGTAGAAATGAATAAAGGTAATTTTCATAAGTAATATAATGCAAGAATAAGAAATTACACACTTGAGTATATTTTTCAATTTATTTATATAACCAACCACCAAACATTCACAATGTAAAATCAAATCTTTATCAACGCGTGCGTGTTGAACATAACCATGTCATCGGGAAACCCAAATACATTATCCTAGGCTAGTGGATCTTAGCTGATAAGTTAAGCGGCATCTTCTTGATCGAGCCATTTCGTCTTCCGTTCGTATTGTGCATATTAGATGCCTATCTATCAATCATTCTTCATCATCAAAGTGAATTAGATGCCTACCTACAATCGTTCTTCAACATCACATGTGAGTTCATAACCTAGGCTTTTAAACTTTATGAATGTTATAACCCCGAGGGGGAATACAGCTTGTCCTACAAACACTTTACTTACGTGTATCTTAAACAAGTGATTGTTTTTTAAAAGATATTATAGAGTTTCCATAGCCTCACTTTTTACTCGTTTTGATAACAGTTAAATATATTTTTGGATGAAAATATGCATCGTTTTAAAAACGGACACACACGAATTTGTTTTATAAATGGACGCAAGTATTGATTACATGGTTTGCCTAAGTAACGATAACCCAATTGAGCCCTTTATCATGAACTGTTCAAAGCATAGATTAGATTTGGATTACATTAAGTGAGCGCTGATGTTATTAATAGATCTAATCGGAAACGACCTCCCCGGTTCGGGTGATTGCTATCATCGGAACGAACGTGTATAGCATTTCGAATTTATGATGTATTCGGGTTTACATCTAATCGGGCAGAAATTGCAATATATTATTATTGCAAGAAAGATCGTCGAGCTTCAGTGTCATGAGCTTAGTGTAAATGTAATCTAGTTTTGTGATGCGTGCATGTGTTGCATTATCACGGGAAAATCTTGTCGGTCCTACCTTAATATAATATTATTTTTTCAGGAATCAATAGCACGGGGTGCCAAGGATACACTTTTGGTGACATTAAATTTGTCATGCATTCTTTATAAAAATCTTTGGGATAAATTGGTACAATTTGTGACAAAAAATTTGTTCATGCATTCCTTTATTGAAAATCTTTGGAATAAGATTGGTACTTTTGGTGACATAAAAGTGTCGTGCATTCCTTTATAAATCTTGGGAATTTTTACATGGTCTGTGATGATACAGTGAATTACATCATATATAAACAAATCTATGAACTCACCAACAATATGTTGACCTTTTTAAGCATGTTTTTCTCAGGAAAATTATATGCTCGGATTTCTTGAAGTGCATTGGAGTCTATACATTCAAGCTTTTTCATTGTGATTCAATTATGGGACAAATGTAAATTAAAATTCAGATTTTGATTAAATCAACGAGAATTGTTTTACAACGACACATTAAGAGTCGTTCTATTGTATCTAGCCGCTGTGTATTAGATAGCACCCCATGTGGTGATTCCGCTGCATTTTGTATTTTTGGGGTTGTTTACACATGGATCCAATCTCTGAAAATCTTCGTTGTCAAGTTGCTTTAAGTTGATCCAAGTACAGGAACATTGTGCCCCGTATAAAGTCTCTAGATCTTGACCAAGAGTTGTTGCAAATGCCCGTTAGAATCCATTCTCCTTCGACTTCCTTTTAAGTCGTTGTTAAAAGACACTTGAGGGTGAAATGTGTCGTTTGAAAAGATACCATGCAACTTTCTTTGATTGTCTTGAATTAGTTGCATTTTTGTTTTTCCCGAATCTGAACACGAAGAGAAGTATCTTTCTTTTTCCATTTTACGTGTATTGTGAAGTGTAAAAGATTTGTTGGATCTTAATGGATAGATTGATTGATGTTGTGGTTAGTATGCAATTTCACGTTCACGGATTTTACTCGTCTATGATCAAAACCGATAATGAATTAACAGGATTTTACAGGATCACTAGATAACCGTGAATGATTTGATTCGGAATCAGCGGCCAATGATTTAATTGTCTAAAAACATATAATTTTCTGGCTAGGGTTAAAGTTGTTTGTTTAAATAGGCCTCACCAATGCTGAAACAGGCCAACAAAATACAGATTGGGGCCCGAGAGCTATGAAACAAAAACCAGTTTCCCCCCCCCCCCCCCCCCCCTAACACAAATTCCAGAAAACTGAAAAATGTCAATAAATCATGGTAAACAAGCTTTTTGGGCCTCGAAAAATCCTTAACCAGCTAAAGGGTGATTACTGCGTGATCCGTCACGTTTTTCTCTTCGATTTGAGAGGTCGCGGGCCTAAAACGGACTTACGATCAAAGTTATGGCTGTTTTACTGAAACCCTTTTCTTCACACAAATTTTTTTTAGGTTCCCGCTTATGCCGAAAATTCTGAGTCTTAGGCAGTAGTTTGGGATTTGAGAAAGAGTTCTGGTAAAGGTAGTAGTTTGGGAAACACTTCTAAAGCAAAAGAGGAAACTGATAGATTTCCCCCGCAACATATCATAACTGGGAGGGAATGAGAACGTGTGGCTTTCAAATACTTTTCTTTCACCCTTAGTAGAAAAAAGGTGAAATGGGTCAATAAGGTTAAAGAGTCCGGAGTACCGTATGATATTCTTGTTGAAGGTAAGGATAAAAGCCTAGAATATATAGAGGTTAAATCAACTTCAGTAACAAAGAAGGGTTTTATATAAGTATGAATGAATTGAAATTTGTTGTAGAAAAAAGTAAATCTTTTATCATTGCACGCGTTGTTTTATCATATGGTAAATTGCTTATGATTACTACTTACTTATAGAGATCTATCAAAATTATTGTAGTCACGGCAGCTTCAGCTGGCTTTTCATCCGTCGAAGATGTATAATCACATCATAAATACACGCATGGATGCTAATGGTGGTTTGGATGCTTATGCGAAAATCCAGTTTGCTATAAAATACCTTGGACTTTTATAAAGCTTCTACTAAATCAAAAATGAAAAGGCATTACATACAATAAAAATATCAATCTATTAGGTGAAAACCTCAATAACAAGTGCATAAAACTTGTAAAGTTTGAATTTATACATTTAAAAATGCTAGTGACAATGGAAACATCAAATTAAGAGTTAAAAAGTATACAAGACTAGTAAAGTTTGGATTTTTTACTAAAAAAAGATGTACAAATCAAACTACCTTTATAAAGAATCTATTAAATCAACAATGAAAACGCACAACGTACAACAAAAATATCAATCTAGTAGTTGAAAACCTCATTAACAAGTGCATAAAAATTGTAAAGCTTGAATTTATACATTTAAAAAATGCTAACGACAATAGAAACATCAAATTAAGAGGTAAAAAGTATACAAAACTTATCAAGTTTAGATTTTTTACTAAAAAATGTACAAATCAAACTACCTTGGATTTTTATAAAGCTTCTATTAAATCAACAATGAAAAGGCATAAGGTACAACAAAAATATTAATCTAGTAAGTGAAAACCTCAATAACAAGTGCATGAAACATGTAAAGTTTAAATTTATACATTTAAAAAACATTAGCGAGAATAAAAACATCAAATTAAGAGGTAATAAGTATACAAGACTTGTAAAGTTTGGAATTTTTTACTAAAAAATGTACAAATCAAACTACCTAGAAAATTGATAACAAAGCATCAAATTGATAGGTAAAAACTTGCATTAAAATATTCTATTTCCTCTTGAGATAAAACTAGGCAGAAACGCATTCCGCACAAGTTTTATAGTCGATTAAACGCACTCTTACCAAGAAATGAAGCAATGAATTAAATGCACTCCGCACAAGTTTTATTCTTTTGGGAATTTTGAGGTTGTCTCCACCTAAGGTGTTCTTGAGATTCTCTGGTTTCTGTGCTTCAGTCTGAGCATTTAAGATTTGTTTGGGAAGATCCAAACTAATAGTCATAACTAAAGCTCGGACTCTTAATGGTTTAATTCGCTCTTTCCTGCTCAAAGCATCAGCAACAACATTTGCCTTCCCCGGGTGATAACGAATCTCACAATCGTAGTCACTGAGCAACTCTAACCAACGACGTTGCCTCATATTCAACTCCTTTTGGTCTAGTATGTGTTGTAGACTCTTATGATCTGTGAACACCGTACACTTGGTTCCATACAGGTAGTGCCTCCAAATCTTCAGAGCAAACACCACTGCACCAAGTTCCAAATCATGAGTAGTATAATTCTTCTCATGAATCTTCAACTGTCGTGATGCGTAAGCAATCACCTTCTCGTTTTGCATCAACACCGCACCCAATCCTTTATGTGACGCATCGCAATAAACAATGAAGTTCTCAGCTCCTTGAGGGAGAGCTAAGATGGGTGCGCTACATAACTTATTCTTCAATGTCTGAAAAGCTGCTTCCTGCTTGTCACCCCATTCAAAGGCGACTTTCTTCTGAGTAAGTTTGGTCATCGGCTTAGCGATTTTTGAAAACCCTTCAATGAATCTTCGGTAGTATCCAGCAAGACCTAAAAATTGACGAATCTCCGTTGGTGTTTTAGGAGACGCCCAATCTTTAATAGATTTGATCTTGGCAGGATCCACGTGAATGCCTTGATAGTCAATCACGTGACTGAGAAATTGAACCTTAGGTAACCAAAATTCACATTTTGAAATATAACTCCTCCTTCTTAAGAAGTTCTAGAATTGCCTTAAGATGTTCTACATGTTCCTTCTTGTTCTTTGAATAAAGAAGTATATCATCGATAAAGACAATTACAAACTTATCCAAGTATGGTTTGCACACTCGGTTCATGAGGTCCATGAATACAGCAGGTGCATTTGTCAAACCAAATGGCATCACTTGGAACTCGTAATGACCATACCAAGTCCTAAATGCCATCTTTAGAATATCCTCTTCTCATACTCCTAGCTGATGATAACCCGACCACAAGTCTATCTTCGAATAAACACTGGATCCTTGTAGTTGATCAAACAAATCATCAATCCTTGGGAGAGGATAACGATTCTTCACCGTTAGTTTATTTAATTCCCAGTTGTCGATGCACATCCGAAATGATCCTTCCTTCTTTTTGACAAACAAGACCGAAGCTCCCTAAGGTGAGGAACTGGGTCTTATAAAGCCCTTTTCGGATAGTTCTTGCAGTTGCTCCGACAATTCTTTCATTTTGAAAAGAGCCAATCGATAAGGTGCTCGTGCAACAGGTGTTGCACCAGGTACCAAATCTATCTGTAATTCCACTTGTTGAGTCGGTGGAAGACCCGACAAATCTTCAAGAAATACCTCAGGAAAATCTTGAATGATTGGTACGTCCTCAAGTCGCTTCTCTCCCGACTTGTCTTTAATCTCCTTTGTAGTAACATATGCCAAAAATACGTGATGTCCTTTCAACAAATATTTATGAGTTTTGGTACATGAAATGATGTTTAAACGAGTCCCGTTTCCCCGGCTGCTTCCGTCACCATGGACAATTAGGGTTTCATTTCCCCAGGGAATACGAACGATCTTCTCGGCACAATCAATGACAACATGGTACTTTGCCAACCAATCCATACCAACTATGACGTCAAAACTACCAAGTTCTACAGGCATTAAGTTAATGTTGAAGGGATGATCTAAGAAGTTTAACGTACAACCCTGAATGATAGTGTTTATCCTAATTATTTTCTCGTCGGCTAGTTCAACATTGTAATAATGGTCTAATGTAGTTGGTGTGATATCAATTAGGGAACTAAATGTAGTAGATACAAAACTCCTATCGGCACCAGTATCAAATAGGGTAGAAGCATAGTGGTTGTTTATAAGGAACATACCCATAACGATGTTGGAGTCCGGGTTTGTCCCCGTATTGCCCACTACGTACACTTTCGTTGGGGCATTCTCTCTTGAAATGCCCCTGAACACCACACTCATAGCAAGTGCCAGCATTCTGAGTTGTTCTAGAGTTCCCCTGATTGTTATTATTACCATTGGGACCAGAACCCCTACAGTCACGAGCCAGATAATCGATCTTCTTGCATTTATTACACCTGGGAGCACATGGCCCTTTGTGGTGATAGTTGCATTTTGTACACAAGGGTAATGATCCCGTGTACTCCTT
This sequence comes from Tanacetum coccineum, assembly GCA_026074375.1. Lineage (NCBI taxonomy): Eukaryota > Viridiplantae > Streptophyta > Magnoliopsida > Asterales > Asteraceae > Tanacetum > Tanacetum coccineum. The sequence continues at coordinate 30,288 of BQNB010015110.1, read as the reverse complement.
CTTTTCACCAGGCCCGGAAATGTAAGCCCTCCTAGTGTTCTGCCTCTTGTTTTGTTGTTGGTGCCCCTGATTGTTCCCAGCATTATACTCTAACTTTCTCTTCTATTCAGCTTTCCTTTCAGTAATATTGACCAGTTTTTGGTCCATCTGATCATTGGCAAACTCAATTGCCTCCTCCATTGTCTGGGGTCGATATGACATCACATTTCCCCAAATCATATCAGGAAGTCCACCAACATACTTCTCAATTTCATACGATTCCTCAAGAAACATACGTCCACACATTAGTGCAAGTTCTTGGAAACATAGAGTGTAGCCCGGGATATCAGTACCCTTCACTTTTAGGGTCCAGAGCTCAATTTCCAACTTTTTGATTTTACCCCTTAGGCAGTATTTGGCTGTCATCATCTTTTTTAGTGTCTTCCAGTCCATAGCATAAGCAACATCTTGAGTAACATCCTTCATGTGAGAGTTCCACCATGTAAGGGCATTTCTAACGAAAGTGCAAGTAGCGAACTTAACTTGGTTCTTCATAGCACAGTTGCTTATGTGGAACACTGATTCCATCTTTTCAAACCATTAGGCCAACACAACTACCCCTTCAGTACCTTTAAAATTAAGTGGATGACAGTTTAGGAAATCTTTGTACGTACACTCACGCGGAGTATGTGTGGTTCCTCTATTTCTAGTGCCAGAATTATAGCTTTTGTCGCCATGACCATTAGTGCTGTTTCGAAGAGTTTCATGATTAGCAAGTGCCGCGGAGTCTCTTGCTTTGATTAGTTGTTCAACAGCAGCAACTGTCATAGAGGCAGCAGCAGCAGCAGCTCTTGCAGTAGCAGCAGCAGCCTTTGCAGTAGCAGAGGATCTCCTTGGTGGCATATTGTTCTAAATTACAACAATATAAAACACATGAGTTTTCATAAACCTCACAACATGATATGGGTACAACATATATATAACAAGATCACATCACACAGTGATTATATAACATGACTAGGATCACAACACATAACAGAATTAAGATCGACATAACATAATACAATACATTATATATATAACAAGGTCACATCACACAGTGATTATATAACATGACTGGGATCACAACACATAACAGAATTGAGATCGACATGACATAATACAACACATCATATATAACCGAAAAACATGCATGATTGTCTGATATAAGAAATGAAAATATAAGTCCTACTGCCATGATAGCTGGGAATAAAACCTATAATACTTAGCCGGCTATAAATGATAGCTATGAACATGAAAGTAAACCTAGGCACTACTACCAGTGCCCTCAGGAACATCTGCACGAGCTTGATCTCTAGCCTGAAGTGCTCGAATCTCACCTAGAGCCATCGCCAAATGTCCTTGCAGTGATGAAACCTGTGCGGTCAGGGCCACTATCAATGAATCCAACGCATCAATACGGTGATCCTACATCTAAGCGTGGGTCATGTATCCCTAAAGCTCATAATAGACAGCCGAACTAAATCCCATAGAGTGTGCCCAAGCCTCTCGGGAGACTAGAGCCTCCTGATCTAACAGTCGTGTAGTCTCATAGTGGTACTGCCTATCATCGATCAATGCCTCAACACTCTGAAATATCCAAGTCTGCCTATCCTGGGCATCCTCGATCACATCATAAATGTCCTGAGTGTCCTGCTCCTGCACCGTAACGAGCTCGGTCACCCTAGTGTTGACCCCTTCAAGGGTCACCGGTGCTATCTCCTCGGCAACCTCTTTTGGCTCTACCCAAGTATCTCTAATCCCATAGCCGACCTCCTTGGCCCTCTGACGTCTGGTTTCGGTATCCAGAGTGCCAATAAACCTGTAGTCTATCCCATGACCTCCAGCAAGTCTAGGAGCAGCAGTCAAACTCTCCCCCACCTTATACCTCGATGTGAGAGCAGTCAAACATAACCTCTTACGAGGTGGTAACTCGGCCTCGGGAGTGTCCTCCGAACGGTCGACTAGTAGTGGTATAAATAGTAAGGCTGGTAGTGCTGGCAGTGGTGATGATGTTAATGGTAATGATGTGGGTACTTGTGGTGGTAAATGTAGTGATGATGGTGGAGGTGGTATTGGTGGTGAAGGAATCTGAGGTAATAGAGATGACCAAGGTGATAGTGGAGATGGTGGTGTAGGTGCGACAACATACTCAGCAATGCATGCCTCCATAGATGTTGACATCGGTGGCTCAAGTATGACAGTCTTCCGTGCCCTATGGAGACGTGTCTGAGAAAAAGGGACTATAGTCTGAGGTGATCTAGGTGTAGGTACAGACTCATCAGTCTCAAATGGCTTTGTCTCCTCAGAAGAGGGGACATGGTCAACAATGGGTGCAACAATAGAGTCGGCCAGAGGCAAATGCTTCTCCTCCTCCTCCTCAGCCTCCTCCTCTTCCTCCTCATCATCAAAGGAGTCATCATCATCGCCATCACCTCCATTAGCTGGATAGTCTACTGGACCGTCCTCAGAGTCATCCTTGGGATCCTCCTCGGGATCCGAGTCAGCAACGTAGCTTGGAGATAAGGCTATAGGTGAATCAGCAATAGCATAAGGCTGATCCTCCATAGGAACCTCCTCATCCAATGGGGCCAAGTACTCAGGGTACTCTGGTCCTGGCACGTAATCTGGAGAGAACGATGCCTGCTCTGGCTCCTCAGGGCCAGGCACGTAGTCCGGTGATGCCGGTGCAGCCTCTGGTGAGTCAGGCTCCTGGAGTCTAAAGAAGTCCACAGCCTAAGCTAGCGGGTCTCCATGCGATGATATAGATGTATAAGTAACCTCGGATGATGCCGAATCCGATGACATGACTGTATCTGTAACACTCAAACAGAGTTTACATTAGTACATATATAAGACCAATAATAATATACTTAATATATTATAAACACGTATGCAAACCATGCAGCATCTAGCATACCCAACTAATGCAACAAGTGACGTATGAATGAATGTCCCATAAAAATCCCTTTTTATGATGCAATGTTTGAAAACGATTATAGTCCAAGTAAAAACATTTGCCTTGGTTCTCTATAACCTAGGCTCTGATACCAATCTCTAACACCCCCAAATTGGGTCACAGCGGAATATGAGTATCCGAGAGTGTTACGTTATAGATCAATAGCACAAGATATGAGAACTACCTCTAAAAGAGTCGTTTAATATACGATACACTGGATTTATTGAAATTGTTTAATACAAAGCCTAACGGCTTAAATTGTTCAACACTTGACAACAAAGATTTTAGATCATCACAATATCCCAACATGTAATGACTCCAAATCTTTAATGCATGACTCCCAAAATACTAACCCAATGTATCCTTAGCACCTCGTGCCTCATTGACCTGAGAAAAACATGCTTAAAATTGTCAATATAAAGTTGGTGAATTCATAGGTTTATGTAACTGTAATGTAGGACCGCAAGATTTTCCCCGTGATAATGCAACAGATGCAAACATCATAAAATGTAATTATGTTTCCCTAAGCTCATGACACTGAAGCTCGACAAGTATGAATTGCAATATAAATTGCCAACATTGCCCGTGATGATGTTCTAACCCGAAAAATCAAAATCCGTCATTGTATACATCCATTGGTTCACTCTGTGACACCAGTGAGAGCTACTCACCTGGATGGGGATGTCAACCCCCAATAGATCTATTTATAACATTCGCGCTCACACAAACTAATTAACAGTTCATGATAATGGACTCAGAGGGTTATCGCTACTTAGGCAAACACGTAATCATGATAAAATGTACACTTACGTTCAATTTGTAAAACAAAGCATGTTTCTTACCCCAAAAGTTGTTAATTATTGATATAGTAAAACATGGGGCTATGAACTCACCTTAGCCGGTAGTTCTCCTTGAATTGCAAATGCACCAAAGTATGACAAATAAGTGACGCCGTCAAATACCTAAGTAAGTACGGCAAGTCTTAGTCTACAAGCTTAGGCTAACGACTCAATGTATAAATTACAACGACATTGTAATTTACATAACGACATGTTATCGTTGCTTGTGTGGCGGCTTTTAAGTTTAAGGAAAAGTTTCTAGTTGTTGGCTCTCGGAAGGACGTATGACTATATATAATCTATTATATGTAAGCATAGTGTTTATTAATAACCATTTGTTTTGATCGTGTTAATAAAACTCGTCGGTTTATTTTGTAAGAACATTCCAAGTATTCCATGTGTCATGTGTTTAATGAAAATTCTTTATTACACCATTTACCCTTAACTTCTCAAAGTTACACTTTTAATCCTTCTAGTTTCCAATTTTTACACTTATAGTCCTTATACTTACAACTTACATTTCCAGTCCACTAAGTTTCCCAACCTGTCAAAAACAGTCCTTTAACTTATAAAAATAGTAAATTGGCAGTTTTAACCCCTATGTTTTCATTTTGACACTTTTAGTCCCTTAATCTTATAAAAATTGCATTCTTAGCCCGATTAAGTTCTAAAAAGTAGTGATAGGTTTTATTAAGTTTAAATAAGCAAAATAAACTGTTTTGGCTTTAAATAAGCTCGGATGAGCTTATTTTGTGTCTATTGGGCCTTCGGCCCAATAACAACTCGGTAAGCCCTTTTAAGGCCCATTAAGGGTTTCCAACTAGTTTTTCATCTAGCTTAAGTTCAAATAAAGTGTCCCAATCTTAAGTAAACTATTTTACTCATTAGCTTATATAACAAGCCATAAGTCTAGCTTATGGGCTTTTGGGCCCATTACGAGTCCAACAAGAATTATAAAAGTGTGGGTTTGACCTTCATATGTCCATTAACATTACAAGCCCCCAAAGTGGTTATACTTACTATTTTAGGTTAATAAGAAAATGTGTTGCCCTTATTAGGCTTAGGCCGGCCCAACAGTGAGTTTCAAACTTACTGTTTTGTGTTCTCAACCGTGACTTCTAACCTTAACCCATACCGTAAGTTCTAGGGCTTAAATAAATTCATTTAAGTTATCTCGTTTTCATGCAAGAACATATTTAGATACTACGTTGCTTCCTTAATCGAACCAACCATTTGCATGACAAAGAGTACGCATGGTTTTGTTAAATATTGAGTCCAAACGTTTCATGCGAAAAGTTATATTTGTTTTTGGGTCCAAAGATGTCGAGTAGGCTTAACATTTGTTTAGTGGCGACTAATGTCACAATGAAAGCTACGTTAAACACCACACAAGTCGATATACAACGAAATGAAATGGAAGTGGAACGGGTTACGAATTCGTAACCCATTTATCTTGACACAACGAGGCCTATACGTAAAATTATAACATGAAAGATAGTTTAGGATGAACGTCGACTTATAAAGGTCCTAGAGCAAGGAGAAATGAGGTGACGAGTGTCGAGAGTTAGCAACCCGAATAGGAATTTCGTTCCTTACAAGAGTTAACCCACTCGTATGACCCAAATCAAACTTATTCTTCAAATGACTTTAGATATGGAGTACACTAACCCTAGTGTACTTATGTGACCTTAGAAATCAAAGTAGTGGAGTGAATATAAATGTGTGAGTAAACTGTGAGTTAAGGTGAGTAAGAGAGTGTTTTGTGTTTGATTTTGTTTTGAAAGGATAAGTATGTGAGTTACTTCACCTTTTGGCCTCCTATTTATAGCAATACATGAAGACTTATCATCTTAAGCAAAACCAACGAGTGGTTTTTTGGTGGTAAAAGGGTCGATTGGTCTTGGCATACAAAAAGGAGACATAGGGGATGGTATTTGTTAGTTTAATAATGGTTTAGGTCTAAGGCAAGTATGGTGCATGCATGGCTAGATTACTTTGTGTAAGATTGATTTGAAATAGCATCTAAGCATTCGACTTGTGGCTTCTTCCTTTGAGTCCTATGTTTCAGCCGAATGTGGGTAGTAGGGAGGGACAAGATTTGACATTTTGACTAGTTTAAAGGGAAGAGGGTTGATCCATGGGTCAAATGATAACATTGTTTAATGGGTTAACTTGATTTATTTAGTAATGTGTAAGAGTGGATTTGATGGATGATTTTTGCATGCTTGTCCTTGTTGCTCAAATATTGCCGTTCCAAAATGATTGTAAAAGACAAGGTATGGCTATAAGATTAAACAATGTATTAGAGTGTAAGTGTGTAAGATTTGACATGTATAAGACATGAAGTGATTGGACTTAGGCATGCCTTGTTTTTCCCTTAAGTTTGCCAAAACAAAGATCATGCCTCGGGACAAGATGGAGTCTTTGGACTAGTTAATAAGTAAAATGTATTATCTATGGGTTAACATATAAGCTAAAATATTAGTTAGTGGGTTTCCTTTTGATTTAATTTGGCAATACATATGTTGTGTTGCTTTTGTACACGGCAATGGCTAGCAACAAGTGAAAGATTTATGAAATTTTGACCTTAAGGGTATAAGTGGGTATTTGTTGAAGTGTAGGTGGGTTTATGGTTTGCCATGCATGCAAAACCATAGTTTTATTGCGTTACGTAGACGTTTTACGTAACCAATAAAAATAAAAAGCGTAAAGTTATAAATTATCATCCTAATAACTTTATAACACTTACTTGACGTAAACATTTAATTGTTTGATGCCCGTTTACGTTAAATGATCATTTTTAGTTTACGCGATTTAGCTTAACGGTAAAAATTAAAAGTGAACGCGTAAAAGCCTAAAAATAAATAATTGAATAAATGAAGTCGTAAATGACCTAAAAATGTGAAATGTTATAGGTGATATTTTGAAGTTTTGATTGAAAAGAAGAAGATGTGTTCTCTTGGCTTGATGAGGTTTGATTAGTGGATGTGGTTTTTAATGGTGCATTTTGAGGAGTTGGAGATGAATAAGTTGTTGTGGGAGAAGGTGTGGCGGTGACATCTTCATCACTAGAGATGTTGACAAATAGTTGTCTAGGAGGGATTATGGTTAGTTTGATTTTCTTAGAAGGGTTAGAGGAAGAAGCTTTGGTGGAGTTCATGGTAGAATTGTGTGAAGAAGATAAAGATGGTAGGAAGAATGAGAAAGATGGCTTATTTAATTTGAAAGCAAATGATCAAAGTAGAAAAGCATGAGAATTTAGGAAACAAGTTCCAAAAGTTGTTTAGCAAAATGCAGGAAGTTTAGCTCGGTATAAGAGAGAATAGTCAACTGGACAGAAAATCAAGTAGCCACAGTAAAATTTGTGTGACTTCTGATGGAGGTCCCATATATACATGGCGGTCCCAGATATATTAGGGGGCCGCCCTATGTTTATGGTGCCGTTCTCTAAAGGCAAGGAAATTTTCTAGTTTTACATGTTTTTCTACATATCTTGTAAAAATTTCTATTTTCCCTTTTGCAATCAACTCTATTTCATCATGAATCATCTAATACTTAGTAATCAAATTCACAATGTCAACTATCCTAAGTTATATGAAGAATATATCATAATAACTATTGGGAATTAAACTTATCAATTAGTACTGCCAAGCTTAGTTAGTACTGCCAGTACAAAATGTTAGTACTTTCAGTTTATTAGTACTGTTAGTATAATAGTTAGTACTGTTAGTTATATAGTTAGTACTGCTAAAGTGATGTGCATGAGATATATTAGGAATAGATATGCATTGATCACTTGACGTGTTTTGTAAGCCCATTAGGGTTTCATTGGTGTATAAAAGGAACCCTAAGGCATAGATCTAGAGATCAGTTTTTCATAGTTTGCATAGCAATCATAGTTAGTATTCATAGCTATTTTGTAACTCAAAATAATATTCAATATATTGAAAGTTTAGCAAGATCTTGTTTTACTATTTCATTGTTCTTCTTAGTATTATAAACTAGATTCCGCATAGTTTGTGATATTCTCAATCTTAGTTTCTACTATAGTTGTCTTGGATCTATCCAATATAGCTAAGCTTTAACAAGCTAAGTAAGATCTATTAAGAAGGGATCAACAAGTGGTATCAGAGCTTGTTGAGAAACTCTGAATAAGATGAACACTATATCTATATAAGATCTCATAATCAAAGAGAAGATGGAATCACAGTAAGAATCTCCCTAAACAGTGTCTGCACTAAAACTTCCTATGCTCAAAACTGGAGACTATGATCTCTAGAGCATGAGAATAGAGCAATATATTACTCACACTAATTCTCTTTGGGAGGTTATTGTGAATGGTGATGCTCCTGTATCAGTTGCATCAGCTAGTGCTGGTGCTGAAGGTCCTATTCCTCCTAAGACTGCTAAACAAAAACTAGCAAGGAAAAATGAATTGAAAGCAAAAAACACTCTGTTGTTGTCCATTCTTGATGAGCACCTATTGAAGTTTCATTGAATCAAAGATGCAAATACCTTATGGGAAGCAATCAAGACCAGGTTTGGAGGCAACAAAGAATTAAAGAAAATGCAGAAGAATATTCTGAAGCAGCAATATGAGAATTTTGCTGCATCAAGATCTGAAGGACTGGATAAAACCTATGACAGGTTTTAGAAACTCATCAGGCAATTAGAAATTCATGGTGAAGTTATCTCTCAGGAAGATGCAAATCTGAAGTTGCTGAGAAGTCTACCATCAGCTTGGAACACTCATACCTTGATCATGCGTAACAAATCTGACCTAGACACGTTGAGTATGGATGATTTGTACAACGATTTGAAGGTGTATAAAGATGAGATTAAAGGACAATCAAGCTCAAGCTTAAACTCTCAAAATGTGGCTTTTGTATCTTTAGAAAACACTAGCAGTACTAATGAAGTAGTTAATACTGCTCATGATATTTCTGCTGCTAGTTCACAAGGACACACTTCAGCCTTAACCTATGATGATGATGTCATGTTTTCCTTCTTTGCTAATCAATCTAATTGTCCACAACTGGAAAATGAAGATCTGGAGCAGATTGATACTGATGATCTTGAAGAGATGGATCTCAAATGGCAGGTGGCCATGCTTACTATAAGGGTGAAGAGATTCATAAAGAAGACAGGAAGGAATCTGAATTTCAATGGCAAAGAAACTATTAGCTTTAATAAGACAAAGGTTGAATGTTACAACTGCCACAGGAGAGGTCACTTTGCTAGAGAATGCAGGGCACCAAGGAATCAAGGGAATAGAAATGGAGATAATACAAGAAGGATTGTACCAGTGGAGACTCCTACTAATGCCTTGATTATTACTGATGGGATGGGTTTTGATTGGAGCTATCAAGCTGAAGAAGGACCTACAGACTTTGCTTTAATGGCCCATTCATCTTCAGGTTCATCCAGTTCATCAAGCTCAGATACTAAGGTACATACTTGCTCTAAAGAATGTTTACAATCTTATCAAACTCTTCAAAAATAGTATGATCAATAGCGTGAAGTTCTAAATAAAGCTAATCTAGAAATAATAGCTTATCAATTAGGCTTAGAATCATTAGAAGCTAGAATAGTTGTTCATCAAAAGAATGAAGCTGTTTATAAAGAAGACATTGCATTTTTGAAATATAATGTTAAGGTAAGAGATAATTCTATCACAGAGCTTAAAAATCAGTTAGAAGAGGCTTTAAAAGAAAAAGATGATTTGAAACTCAAATTAGAAAAGTTTGAAACATCATCTAAGAAGCTAACTAAACTGATAAATAGTCAAATAAGTGTTAATAACAAGACTGGTGTTGGTTTTGACAGTCAAATGAATGAGAATGAATTGCTTGATAGTCATTTGAATAAAAGTAAAGTGTTTGAAAGTGCATCTGATAGTAGTGTGAATGAGAGTGAAAAGGATAATCATCAAGTAAATGATAGGTATAAAGCAGGTGAAAGGTACCATGTAGTTCATCCTCCTTATACTGGGAACTTCATGCCCCCAAGACCTAACCTGTCTATTGCTGGGTTAGATGATTCTGTCTTTAAATCAGCAATGAGTAAAACTATTACTAGTGTGCCTGAAACTGAAACAAGTGCATCTAAGACTAGTAAGGAGAGTATGGAAAAACCTAAAACTGTTAGGTCTAGTGCTCCTCTCATTGAATAATGGGAGTCTGATAGTTATGATGATTGTGTGTTTAGACCTTCAATTGAATAGAACAAACATAGTTATGCTAAAATCAATTTTGTTTAATCATATGAAAATACTAGGAAATCTGTTATTGAACAACACACATATAGGCAAGCTAAAAACCTTAGGAAAAGTCAAAGGTCCAGGGTTGATAAAAAAAATTAGAATGGAATGATGAATCAGAAACTAGGGGATGGTTTTGAGTTTAAGAAGAAACCTTATTTTGTATGTGGAAGTTTCAACCATTTAATCAAAGAATGTGATTTTCATGACAATAAAATGGTAGAAAAATTAATATTGAATAATAAGGGAAGGGTTACTGGTCAAAAGGAAATTAGACCAGTATGGAACAATGCTCAGAGGGTAAATCACCAAAATAAATTGACTCACCCACATCCTAAAAGAAATTTTGTTCCAACTGCAGTCTTAACAAAGTCTGGACAAGTACCAGTTAGTGCTGCTGAGGGAAATAAGAATAATGCTGTTGCCCCTAAACCAAAAGTGAATGATGCATTACCCACAACTTACTCTTATTTTGAAGCACATTCACCTGTAAGAAGGCCTTTTAACCAAAAATCAGCAGCTAAGACCAATAATTTTAAAGAAAACATTAATACTGTTAGGTTTAATGATGTAACTAATGTTGGGCCAAAAGTAGTAGTTAGTGCTGCTGAGGGAAATAGGAATAATGTTGTTAAGTCATCAACATGCTAGATTTGGAAACCAAAAGGAAATATAATAGACTATATCTCCAAAGACAGTGGATCATACACTCCAAAAAGATTTGACTATGTTGATCCACAAGGCAAACTCAAGTCAGCAATGGATTGGGTCCCCAAGAGAAACTAATTCTCTTATTTTGAGTACAGGGTAATCCACAATATGCTTTACACAATCAAGGGATTTTTTACAGTGGATGCTCTAGACATATGACTGGGAACAAGTTCTACCTCTCAGATTATCAAGAAATTGATGGTAAATTTGTTGTATTTGGAAGAAGTCCTAAAGGAGGTAAAATTACTGGAAAAGGTAAAATTAGGACTGGGAAATTAGACTTTGAAGATGTATACTTTGTAAAGGAACTTAAGTTTAACCTTTTCTCTGTCTCACAAATGTGGGACAAGGAAAACAGTGTTCTTTTCACTAAGACTAAATGTCTTGTTCTATCTCTTAACTTTAAGCTACTTGATGAAAGTCAAGTCTTGCTTAAAGTTCCTAGACAGAACAACGTGTATAGTTTTGATCTAAATAATGTTGTTCCTTCAGGGGGTTTGCCTTGTTTATTTGTAAAGGCTACATTAGATGAGTTTAATTTATGGCATAGGAGGCTTGGTCACTGATATCATTAAATAACGTCATACTTTACTATCATTTATCCCACATATTTTACCCACTTTTATATAATTATTGCAAGATATTGGTACTTAGTTGCTTAAAGTTTATTATTGCAGTAATTATGGAGTCACTTGTAAAGATGAAGCAAAAAGGCATAATTCTAGAGCTTAAACGAAGACATTTGAAGAATACTATTTTCTATATATATACGCCATATCCAGCAATGAAGATACAGCGTATCAGCGCCAGCTCAACATAAGAAACGCGTAATGATCAATTCCTGATCCAGCGTATCCACTACAACAAATACGTCGTATGCACAGCTGTTCATTAGTCAAAGATACACATTTAATATGATTGATGGTAATTATCTTAATTGATTTGATCTTAACACGGACTCCAAGGAAATTAACCCCTATACACCGTATCCACTTATCTCCATACGGCGTATCCAGGCGTACTTCAGAAACTATAAATACAAGGCTCAAAAACGAGTTTTAGTGTGCAATATTACATTCTCTGTATAGTATACAACTAAAGTTGAATTTCTCAATCCAAGAAGAGCAGCCAAGGTCGAGCACTACTCCTAATTCCATAGAAGACATCATATAAGTCTTACTTTCTTAATCATTTGATTTTTAATTGTTTGATCACGTTTGTAATAATAACAATGATTGTGAGCTAATACCCTCGGGTATTAGCCATGTTAATGAAGATTATAATGTTTGGTTTGTTTTAATCCGGCTTTGCTTAATTTATCGTTGTTGTTTAATTATGTTTATCGCCTTATACTTGTTTATGTGCTTGTACATGAGACCTATCATTCAACTGGGTCTAGGGAGACCTAACCAGTAACCTAGATGCTGAGATAACTCTCCATGTTGTGTTCTATATGCCTGGACCAATATGATCATAAATGACACCTTATCATTGCTCTTTGATTATGAGCTTAGTTGACCGGCAGGTGACTCGATAATTGTTTAACTAGTTGAACAATTATCGGGTTTAACCAGTAATTATGTATAACATAGGTTTAACCAGCAATTAGACTAATCTAGATAGAATAAAATACTGATAGAATAATAGGTTAACTCTCACTCTTAGTGTTCGACACCCTACTTACCGTGAAGCTACATCTTGACCGAGTACTCTACCCGTTAAAGTGTTATCTTTAGGTTAGTCGGCTAAATATAAATGTAAAACCTGATAATCATAAATAACACCTATATAACAACACATTAGACACATAAACTTTAAAACTATGAATAAACTTGTAAGGGAAAACCTTGTTAGAGGTTTGCCTTCAAAGATTTTTGAAAATGACCATACATGTGTTGCCTATCAGAAGAGAAAGCAACACAAAGCCTCATGTAAGACCAAGCTTGTGAGCTCTATCAGCCAGCCTTTACAAATGTTGCACATGGATTTGTTTGGTCCAACATTTGTAAAGAGTCTAAATAAAAATATGTATTGCCTTGTTGTCACTGATGACTTTAGTAGGTTTAGTTGGGTTTTCTTTTTGTCCTCTAAGGATGAGACTTGTGGAATCCTTAAAACTTTTATCACAGGCATAAAAAACCAAATAAATCATAGGGAAAATTATCAGATGTGACAATAGAACTGAGTTTAAAAATAGTGAAATGAATCAGTTCTGTCACATGAAAGGAATCAAGAGAGAATTTAGTGTTGCTAGGACTCCACAACAAAATGGAGTAGCTGAAAGAAAGAATAGAACACTAATAGAGGCAGCTAGGACTATGCTAGCAGATTCACTGTTACCTACTACATTTTAGGCTGTAGCAATTAATACTGCTTGCTATGTTCATAATAGAGTTTTAATAACAAAGCCTCTTAACAAGACACCTTATGAACTTTTAATTGGTAGACTACCAAATCTTGACTTCATGAGACCTTTTGGGTGTCCTGTTACTATCTTGAATACCTTAGATCATCTAGGCAAATTTGAAGGGAAGGCTGATGAGGGATTCTTGGTTGGATACTCTGTAAATAGTAAGGCATTTAGGGTATTTAACACTAGAACCAGGAAAGTTAAAGAAAACCTATATGTTAAATTTCTAGAAAATAAAACTAATGTTATAGGAAGTGGTCCAGAATGGCTCTTTGATATTGATTCACTGACAAAATCTATGAATTATGAGCCAGTTACTGCAGGAAATCAAACTAATGATGATGTAGGTATAGAGAGAAATGTTAATGCAGGGCAAGCTGGCCAAGAGAAAGCATATGATCATGAATACATACTGCTACCATTGATTCCTTCTAATTTACCACTCTCTTCAAGTACTCAGAGCTGAGATGATAAGGATACTGATGAGGTACCAGGCAAAGGAGATGATGGTGTATGTCAAGGAAGTGGAATTGATGATAAAGAAAGGACTAATAGCAGTACTCAAGATGTTAATACTGCTAGGCTAAGTATTAATACTACCAATGCAAATATTAATACTAGCAGTCTAAATATTAATACTGCTAGTCCTATTCCTAATAATCCAAGTATGATACCTTTAAAAGAAACTGGCATATTTAATGATGCATATGATGATAGAGAAGTGGGTGTAAAGGTTGACCTCAACAATTTGGAGACAGCCATGAATGTTAGTCCTATTCCCATAACCAGAATTCATAAAGATCATCCTATAGAGTAGAACATTGAAGACCTAAATTTAGAAACTTAAACAAGGAGAATGATCAATTTTTCTAAAGAAAATGCTATGGTTGGCTACATTAACAAGCATAGAAGAACAAATCACAAAGATTATCATAATTGCTTATTTGCCTGTTTTCTCTCTCAAAATGAACCCAAATAGGTGATTTAAGCTTTGACAGATCCAAGCTGGATAGAAGCAATATGAGAGGAGCTTCTGCAATTTAAACTTCAAAAGGTTTGGACTCTAGTGGATCTTCCTAAAGGCAAGAGAGCTATTGGAACTAAGTGGGTGTTTAGAAACAAAAAGGATAAGAGATGTATTGTAGTTAGAAACAAGGCAAGACTAGTGACACAAGGTTACACCAAAGAAGAAAGAATTGATTATGATGAGGTTTATGCTCCTGTTGCTAGGATAGAAGCAATCATGTTATTTTTGGCCTATGCATCATTTATAGGGTTTATTGTGTACCAAATGAACGTGAAGAGTGCCTTTTTATATGGTACTATTAAAGAGGAGGTGTATGTGTATCAACCTCCTAGTTTTGAAGATCCATAGTTCTCTGACAAAGTTTATAAGGTCGAAAAAGCATTATATGGTCTACATCAAGCTCCCAGATCCTGGTATAAGACCTTGTCTACCGACTTATTGGAAAATGGATTTAGAAGAGGCACTATAGATAAGACTTTGTTCATCAAGAAGGAAAGAGGTGATATCCTGTTAGTGATGGTGTATGTTGATGACATCATCTTTGGGTTTACAAAGAAGTCTTTATGTATAGAGTTTGAGCAGATGATGCATAAGAGATTCCAGATAAGTTTTATGAGGGAGCTTACCTTTTTCTTAGGATTGTAGGTACAACAAAAGGAGGATGAAATCTTCATCAGCTAAGACAAGTATGTGGCTGATATTTTGAAGAAGTTTGATTTTATCACTGTAAAGACAGCAAGCACTCTAATGGAGCCTACCAAGGCATTGGTCAAGGATGCAGAGGCTGAAGTATAGATGAACATTTATATAGATCAATGATTAGATCATTGATGTACTTAACAGCTTTTAGGCCCAACATAATGTTTGCTGTTTGTGCTTTTGGAAGGTTCCAAGTTACACCAAAGACTTTAAATCTTTATGCTATGAAGAGAATTTTTAGATACATAAAGGGTCAGCTTAAATTGGGACTTTGGTATCCTAGAGATTCACCATTTGACTTGGAGGCTTTTTTTGATAGTGATTATGCTGGATCTAGCTTAGACAAGAAATCCACAACAAGAGGTTGTCAATTTCTTAGAAGAAGGTTGATTTCATGGCAATGTAAAAAGCAAACTATAGTTGCCAACTCCACTACTGAAGCAGAGTATGTTGCTGCTGCTAATTGCTGTGGACAGGTGGTATGGATCCAAAATCAAATGCTTGATTATGGGTTCAACTTTATGAACACTAAGATTTACATTGATAGTGAAAGTACAATATGTATTGTGAAAAATCTAGTGTTTCACTCTAAAACCAAGCATATAGAGATTAGGCACCATTTCATCAGAGACTCTCATGAGAAAAAGTTGATTTAGGTGATCAAGATTTAGATAGATTAAAATATTACAAATCTTCTCACAAAGGCTTTTGATGTTGGCAGATTTCAATATCTGACTGCAAGTATTGGAATGCTTAACCTCTGAAACATTGATTAAGGGGAGGTTGATTGTATTAATGTGAGATTTGAGAGAAAGTAAAAAACAGATAGAGAGAAAAAGTGAGCTTAAAAGAATAGAGAGATTTGTAAAAAACAGACAGAGTGATTCAGTGAGGAAAAGAATTGAGAGATACAGTGAGCTTAAAAACAGAAAGAGAGCTTGTAAGAATTAACATTGATGATGGAAATGCCTTTTAGAACGGAATTAAGGTTAAAACTGGTATCTCAAAAGTTAATACTATAAGTTTCTACATCTTTTTATTTCACAAAATAAGTTATGACACATAAAATTGACATTTATGAGATTACCCAACACCATTAAAAAGGTTTGTTGTTTTAAAAAGCTTCCCCCTCAGAATTGATTACAATAAAATGACATCTGCGAACTACAATTCTTTGAAAATTATCGAGGAAGGGAGTGTTGAACACACAATTTAAAACAAATACCACTTTTTTATGGAAAAAGACCACAAATTATATTGGAAAGACAATTTTGACAATGAAAGTTCTTTTTGAAAATTGTGTTCACCGATTTTAAAAACCATAGATATAAACTTCTCCTCTATTTTAAGAGTAAACGCACTGAGGCGTACACTTGCCTGTGACATTCGAGACCGAAGTTTATGCACTGAAATGTACTAGGCATTAAAAAATTTAGAATGACAGTTTTGAAAGCATTTGAACACTCTCGCTCAACTTCATTACACGCTACAACTAGCCACCCCGTGTCGATGTTAATCAACATTTTCTAGGAACTTAAATGTTATCGATTCCAAGAGACATGTGAAGAAGATTCTTTTTGGTATTTTTGATAATTTTCTTATTTTATATTTGTTTTTTTCTATTTTATATTTTTTCTATTTTCTTTTTGTTGGTTTTTAGTATGTTTTGTAATTTCTTTTTCAAAAAATTTTTTATAAATCAAAAGAAAGAGAGAATAAAAATATTTACAAATTGAGTTTTATGGATCAAGCAGATTCCAATTGCCAGAACCTCCAGTTCTTCTGGAGTCAAACATCTCATACCGAGTTTGTCTAACTAGAACTTGAAACCTATCTTACGATAAGGCTTTAGTGAACAAGTCATTCTAACTGGTATTCAGTTCGACAAAGAATAATTCTCAATACCCTTTTCAACCTGTGCCTTTGAAGTGATATCTGACATCGATGTGCTTGGTACGGGAATGCTGGACTGGATTGCACGAGATGGCTATGGCTGCCTTTGAGTCACAATACATAGGTATTTTATCAAAGTGAAAGCCATAATCTGTGAGCTGAGTTCTCAACCATAGAACTTGTGCGCAGCACGCAGATAAAGACACATACTCGGCTTCTGCTGAAGACATTGAAGTGCAGTCCTGCTTTTTGGATGACCAGCTGACTAACTTATCACCACCTAGAAATTGTATGCCACCAGATGTGCTCTTACGAGAATCGAGACAGCCCGCGTGATCCGAATCTGAAAAAGCAGTTAGTTCGAAACCGGTGTCCTTCGGATACCAGAGACCCATGTTAATGGAGTCTTTAAGGTACCGAAAGATCCGTTTAACCGAGATGTTTCTCAGTCGGTTTCGCTTGATAGCGAGCACAATAACATGTTGCATGTACAATATCTGGTCTACTTGCTGTTAGGTACATGAGTGCTCCGACCATACTACGATATTTCGTTTGGTCGACCGGAGTACCACTCAAGTCAGCATCAAGGTGTTTTGTAGCCATTGGTGTACCAATGCTATCGAATGAGGTCATACCATGCTTTTTAAGTATCTCTTGAGCATACTTAGCTTGGTTTATAAAGATACCACGAGGGGATTGGTGGATCTGAATTCCTAAAAAGAATTTCAGCTCCCCCATCATAGACATATCAAACTTGCTGTGCATTAGTTTTCCAAATCGTTTTGAAAGTTTTGGGTTCGTAGAACCAAAAATTATGTCATCAACGTAAATTTGCACAAGTAGTAGTCCTTCCCCAGGTTTAGGTTATAATAGAGTTGGATCAATGAACCATTGAGAATCTGTTGGAATACCCAGGAAGTTGGAGAGTTCATCATACCACGCTCTTGGTGCTTGTTTGAGACCATATAATGCTTTCTTGAGACGGTAAACTTTGTCAGGATAATATGGGTCAACAAATCCATCTGGTTGGTTTTATGTACTTCTTCCATTCAGAGTCCGGAAAGAAATGCTGTTTTAACGTCCATTTGTACACTTAAATGATTTGTGGCAGCATACGCAATGAACAGTGTACAGCCGCCAACCAGAGCAACAGGTGCAAATGACTCTTCAAAAATCAATTCCTTCCTTTTGAGCAATCCCTAGCAACAAGACGAATTTGTTGCGAATGATAGTATTTTCGCCTCATCACTTTGTTTTTTACCAGAGCCACTTTAAGTTAATGACATTTTTGCAAAGTGTTATGTCGACTAATTTCCCATACATCATAGTCGATCAAACTGATGAAGTTCTTCTGCATTGATTCAATCATGCAGAATCAGACAGGGCTTCTTTGATGTTACTTTGGGGTTCGGTTCGACTCACAGTAAGGGGGGGGGGAGTGCGAACATACACATCTCGCCATCTGTTCTAGCTGACGTCTTAGTTCCTACGGATTTCAGACGGAGTTTCCATGAACCTTGTTTCTAATGATGATCTTTTGTCCAACGTTTGTGCGAAGGATGGTGGTTGATAGAAAGTATGCATGTTTGACGTAATCAACATAACGAGACATGTCACCCCCTTATCTTGTACCCGGTGTACTGAAGTATGTTTGATAAATTCATCGTCGTCAAATTTGCATTTTTCTGTATTTGGTTTTATTTGCTTGAATGAATGTTCTCAGGTGCAGTACCATTGTACTTAGTTGGAGTTTGATGTGTTTGAATGATGTTCAATGGAGTGGATCTGCAACAATCGGTGTGTTTTGTAGAAGTGTGAGATGTGTTTATGTTGTTGACGTATATCGGGATATCCATCCCCAGCATGTACAGCGGAAACTTTTGACACAACAGGAGAATTTCCATTGAGTAATACACTGAACATCGGACATAATGCAATTCCAGCTCATTTGACGTTGTTTACTTCTCAGCAACTTGAGGAACATTGTTTCATATATTTGACTTTTGTGGACCAGGACTTAAACTGTCTAGTCAAGTACCAATTGCGGACATTGTGAGAACGGGGCAGAACTGACATGATCGACGCCATGTGAGGCAATTTTCGTCCAAGTTAACATGAATTTTTTTTCAACTATCATTTCCATGTTTCTCTGTTAAATACGCCTGTATGCCTTTACTGAGTAGAAACCCAACAAAAAATACATCATCACCTTTTCCTTCATTTTAATCAAGATTTTCACCATCTCTGATGATGTAAGCATAGAGAACCAAAGATATGAAAGAACTTGACTTACGTTTTCCGGGCATTGAGATATGAAAGTGGTTTTTTCTCATTCGAGGAATGACAATGAACGGTTTTGAGTAAAACCTGCTGTTGCAATTGCTTCACCCAAAGAACAAAGGAACTTTAGCGGCGCTTAACATTGTTCGAGCAGCCTCAACAAGAGTACGGTTCCATCTTTCGACAACGCCGGTTGTATCATGTTTCAAGCAGATTTGACGTTTTCATGTTAATTTCCCTCTTTTACAAAGTATGCATAAGAGATTTTATTAAGAAATTCCCTTTGCCTTTGTCAGGTTCCGAACTGTTGTACCACTTGAGATTGGGCAGAGAACGTCCGCTCTTTGGACAAGTGTGGAGGAAACAATGAGAACTCCAGGGTTTCGTCTTTGGACCTCAAGAAGTGGGGTCAAGTATATCGAGAGTATCATTCAACAATTACAAGAACATATTTCTTTCCTTTAAATACATTCTACACGCATTAGGACCACATAAGTCCATAGGTAGAAGTTGTAACCGGCTTTTTGAGCCTCTGGGATAGTCTTAGTTGAAAAGACTTTCTTTTTCCTTTCCCCAGCTCACAAGAAGAACAAATATGATCTTTGACAAATTTCAACTTTAGAAGGCCAATCACAATATTAGTTTCTTGAAAGCAAGTTATGTTTGTCGAAGTTTAAATGAGATAGACGACGATGCCATAACCATGCTTGAGACGATGTTGCTTTAGCCATTAAGCAAATTGGATTGGGAGAAGTTGAGTCTTGAAGAGAAATGGAATACAAATCTGTGCCACGAGAACCTGTGAGAAGATCATTTCCCTTCAAATCACGGATATAACATGTAGACTTCCGAAAAGCAACTTCCAAATCCGCATCACAGAATTGACCAACGGAGAATAAATTGTGATTAAGCCCTTCGACGTAATAAACCCTTTTGATAGTAATCGTTCCTTGAACCAGATCTCCATAGCCAAGAATTGGAGCAATTTGATCATTTCCAAACTTCACCGTTCCCAGAAATTTCTCCACAAAATTAGTTAGAAGTTTGAGATTTCCGGTCATGTGTTTTGAGCACCCAGAGTCTACGATGAATAGAACTATCTCGACGAGCTGCAAAAGAATTAGAAGACAATGGAGTATTGGACACAGTGGAGCACCTAGGAGTCTTATGTTCCAAAATATTAGCAGTTCAGATCATTCCTAGAGGCATACTAACGTTTGGGTTAACATTTCCTTTTTGAGACTTAGGTTTCCATTTGTATCCAGATGGTGTATACTTAGGATACCACCAACTGCATGTCTTACTAACTTGCTCATATAACTTCCTAGTTAATGGTTTCTAGAATTTCTGACAGTGGAGTCCTGTTGCAACGGTTTCTTATGGGATATTGCAAACAGATTGGTTCACAATATGCATGTGTTTTGTAGTACAACAGGCACACCATTGGTTTTCTAGTCCTAGAATTCACGCCATTTATATAATGTAAGACAACACAAATCATGATTGTCATTCAGCACACATTTTCCACAAGTAACACAAACAAAGTTAACATTCGAGGTCTTAACATTCAAACTGTCATTACACGCATTTAAACAAATCGTTTTAATTAATTGAAACTTAAACTCCTACCGGTGGTCTTACTACTTCTTGCTTCTTCCCTTTGACTATTGATAGACACGACTCTAATCTCCAGATATTGCTCTTAAGCGTGGTCTCTAACACTAGTATTGGGAATACTCCTGTAGAGAAAGACACACGGTTTGTTAGGTTTTCCTAAAGACCTTATTCAACTGAGGTTGTTTCTAGTATGATTGATGTTTTGGTGCACTTTATACATTCTCTGGGTGCAATCACATTTGTGTTCCCTAACAATTGGCTAACTTATCTGAGGCAAAATCTGTGCAGTGACTGTTTTGAAAAATCACTAGACACATTGTTGGTAAACTGGACTTGACTTTGAGAAATCTTTCGTTGCAAGAGAAATCTGAAAAATAGCTGGTTTACCTAAAAAGGATTTGTCTTTGGACTTTTAAAATCATTCGGTTTGTCGACATAACCGATGATTTTTTCAAACTTAGTTTCCACAATTTTCCTTTCAATCTTTTCCAATGAGTTTCTTAACTCACATATTGCAATTTCCTTTGTCTTGTAACTGAGCCATTTCAAGTCTAGAATTTCCAAAGTACTTGTTTCGACGTTCTTTCAGAAATACGTTTGACTGATTTTCTTTGAAAGATTTGTCATTTTTTATCTTTTCTTTACACTGTTGTAAATCAAGTTCAAGATTAATCGCATGTTTCTGAAGTGATTCAAAACTCTTTGACATTGTTCTACTCTTTGAAAGCTCTTTTTCAAGACGTTCACACTTTTCCAAGGTTTCTCCGTAATCACATTGCAAATCAGTGAATTCATCTAAATCAGTGTATATACCAAGTATTGCATTCATGTGATCAGCATAGTAATATTCCCTTGAAAGTCGGTCGATTTCATTCAAAAACTGTGTTTTTTGAGTTTCCAGTTGAGATTTGAGAGTGTCTACTTCATTTTCAAGAGAATTAAAGTAACTCAAATCAGCAACCATTTCCTCGTTCAAACACAAGTGAAATTGTTCTAAGTCCGCATTCAGTTTGCTAATTTGGGGGCCAAAATTTCCTTCTATTGTGTTTTGAATGAAAGGATCGATGTTACCAAAATATGTTCTTTTGGCAATTGTTTGTTTGCAACGTTCCACTCCATCAAAAATCGTGTCAACACTCTTTTTAATCTTGAAAGTTCGTTAGAGCGTTTTACACTTTTGATCGCCCAAGAATGGATTCATCCATTCGTTTTTTCTAACAAAGTTGATTTGTTTACAAAAAACCTCTTTGGAAAATTCCTTGATTAAGAAAGATTATGACACATCTTGACGTTTTGGAAAATAGTGTAGTTCTAGCCGACTTTTCTGTTGTGGAACAAACCACTCATAAAGATTATTCAACTATCATAATCCAAACGGTCCAGATTAAATCGCTTAAATTTTGATCGACATTCTTTTTCAAGACGAAGTCGTTCCGTCAAATCAGGAGCAAACATCAATGCAATTACATTGTAGCAACCTATATCATACAGACGAGGGATTCGCTCTTTGAGCTTTCTTGAGGAACTCAGTTTTCAAAGCCGTTATACAATTACTATAAAGCCATATTCAGGTTTGAAACAGATTTGGCCGTTTTATATACAATATCAATTCAAAACCTTGACATTGTGTTTCTAAAGTAATGACTTTATCAAGTTCCTATGTCTTCACGAGTTTTGTAAAGCTTAATCTAGTCTCTTTTGCTTGTGACATTATGGAGATGGTTTCTTGATGAGCACAAAGCTCCTTTTTCATATTCGAAATCGTTTGATTTTAATCATTTATTTTTTGAGTATATGCATTAGATGATTTTTCAAAATCGATTTTATATGACATTAAATCCCCTTTAGCTTTTTGCACAATCAATTTTCCACCTTAGACGCATAATTCACATCATATACTTATCAAGTTCCCGCCTTGAACTCTTTAAGGTCTTTAAACCAAGTTCAACTGATTTAGTCTTGGACAGTTTCATTTTTGCTTCTATGAAATGGTATTGAATGAATTCTAAACTTGTATGTATTAGTTTTTGAAATCTTCAATTTCACCTTTCAATTTAGCAACTAACTCCTTGTTTTGATGATTCCAAAAATTTATTTCGGTTTTTGCTGTCATCAATTTCACATTTTAAGTTTTCTGGAATTAAGAAGCAAGCAAATCACGTCTGATCAAGATCATCATTTCCTGGTCATCATGAGCTCTATCATAACGGATATACAGTGAATCCAATAGTGATATTTGGGTCACCTTGTTCCGCCATATATGCATTACTAATTCAGGTGCTCAGATTTTCGTTCCCATGGTCAAACACCAAATAGTTGAGCATATTGTTTTTGTACCTTATGCGTGTGGCTCATCATCAAAGAATTGGTCCAAAAGTGTCAACTGATCTGAGTAACGCTCTTGAAGTTTTGCCATGTAATATAATGTCTTCCAATTCCCGATCTCAGACTCATCAATCAGTACATCTTCCAATCACTTTGTTTCTGCATCTCAACTGAAACCCCAGCTTCCTCTTGTTTACACAATAACATTTTTTCCTTTGATAAGCTGCGTCCTTATAAAACTCCTTTCGTTTCTGACATTCCCTTAAAACATGCCCAGATTCCTTGCCGTTGGTAACACTGAATCACCCAGACTTTTGCACTACCGGAAGTCCTACATTTTCCCTAGCCCCAGCAACATTAATTGCCCTCTGATTATCATACCCATTCCTCTGTAGTTCTTTGAGATTATCTTGATTAGCTCGACAGGTGTTTGATGAAGTTCGGATTTGTTGTTGGTAGGTTTGTGATTTTTCTTAAAACGAGAGGGAAATTAAGCCATGAGTTTGTCAAACTCTCCTTTTCCCTTTGATATTTCCGCATCTTTTAGTAACCGTAGCAGGTTTCGGATCATAAGTAAGAGCAAATGAGGTAACAATGCTTTTTCCTCTGTATCTTGTGACTGTTGCGATCTGTGGAGAATATTGAGTGTTTTGAGAGGATGGTTGGGATGATAGGAAAACTGGTTGTTTTGTTGAGCCATCAAGTGCAAGTGGATTTAGCATTACGTGCAGTTTTCATTCGTAATCTCATTTACATTCATTCTGGTGTTTGCTTCAGAATGTCCATAAAGCTTTTGTGATAGAGACAGTCTTCAGCTCTGTGACTCTGCTTAACAAGTGTCACAACCTTTGCCATTTCTGGTTGTAGTGAAGTAGACCTGGACATTGACCAGATGATAGTAACAATACATGATTTTGACAAGCTCATTCATCACTTATAAAACTGTGAGTAAAACTGATTCAAGGTGATTCACCATCTCGTGATGGTGATTTTTCCCAAACTCCCAAAAAAAATTGGTATCAAGATCTTGAACATTAATGATTCACCTTGTTTCAACCTAGCAATGGCTTTTCCACATTCACAAGCTTCTGACAAGGCATCAACTATTGAGTAAGATATCGTTATCTATCCCTGTCAGAATGATCTAACAGCTTCTGACTTCAGCATCATTTGATCTCGTAGTCTTGGTGAAACATGTCCTGTATAGTTCGTCCATATACCTCTCTTTGGTTGTTTTTTCAGAACTACCTTCAGCAAACTGGACTGTTTTCCCTCAAGCCCATTGATATATTGTAGGTAGATTTTTGGGAGACTAAGTGGAGAGCTCCGGTTAGTTTGGTGTCAATGTATCTCTTGATTCTGGATTTCCACCTGAACGTAATTAATCCCGTGCGAACATTGGTGGACGTTCTTTGCTACCCGCTTCCATGATACATTATAAGAGCATTCCGATGATTGACTTTGCAAATTGGGTATTTGAATTTGACATTTTGATGTTGTGAATGGATATCGATCTTAAGTAGGTAAAGTGATTGTTGTTGTGGATTGAAATCAATTAACGTTCACGGGATTTTACAAATCTTTGATTAAAACCGAGAAAAAAAATTGTATCTTTCGCGGGATTTTACAAAATCAAGAAGAAACCGTAAAACAAAAATTAATTGATGTTGAAATCATTGTTGTCGTCGAAGAACGTGAGCTTTTGTTGGCGAAAAATAAGCTTAATACTATGAGCGGTGCACAAACGATTGACGATTTGAGGATTAACGGTTGAATTAATATGAAAAAAAGGACTACGTGCAAGTTAGTTTCAACAAAGATGTGTTTATTAATCAAAGAAGGGTTAATGAAGAAAATCACTTGAAACTTAGGGACTGCATGTGCCATTTTTCAATACTTGTTAATTAATATTTCTGTTCCCTCTATTTTTTTCAGCTTTTTCGTTTTGAAATGAAAAGATATAATACGTTTTGTATTATTGATCTCGCGGAGTGATACGGTAATCGTCGGTGAAAACCGAATATACCACGTTGATCGAAACGATGACACGAGCACGATGGTATAAGTCGTAAGTCCCGTCGTTTAACGTCACTCGAAACCGAAAAACCCGAAATACGTTTAAAACGTATAAAATTTTTCTCGTTCGGTCGTCTTTATTTCACTCGTTCGATTCTTGAAGAATGCTCTCGTTCGGTCCTTGAAAGAAAACACTCGATCGATCCTCGAAAAGACTACTCGTTCGATCCTCGAAAAGACTACTCGTTCGGTCCCTTTAGTTCGATGGTCCTAGTTCGGTTGTCCTAGTTCGATTGGTTATAGCTAGTTCGATCCAAGCTAAAGGCGCTCGTTCGATTCACTCTCGTTCGATGGTTACTAGTTCGATGGTTACTAGCTCGTTCGATCTTTCTAAACAGTTGCTCGTTCGGTCCTGTGAAACTTTAACTAGATCGGTTCGTCCTTACTACACTTGAAATAAGCTAACCGAAAGCTTGTAACACAAATAAGCCACGAAAGATTAAGCTATAATAAGCTAATAAAAAGCTTGAACTAAAGGAAAAATTGTTTAGACCACAAAGAAGTCACGAAAGAAAGAAAAAAAATTTATGAAAGAAGAAGATAATCAAAATTTAAAAACAAATGATGAAACATGTTTTCACTGTTAGCCTAAGCCCCACGTGACCAAAAAAAACTATTAATACATCATTTTAATAAATGTTGTCAAAATTAGCAAAAGAAAAAAAATGCCGAGTGATTTAAAAAATGAAAAACTAACGAAATAAAAAAAACTATAATAAGCCGAATCAATAAGCTCAATAAGCAACGAAACCACCAACACTATACCCACCCGTGGCGAATGATACCAAATGTTATCCCAAAAGATTTAATCCATACGCAACATAAGCTATACCAATAAGCAAACAAAGATAGAAAAGAGATAAGGAAAGTGAAAGATTATTAGAGAGAAATTTAGAGGTGGAAGATTACACACACACACAAGTGATGAAATGGTAACCAACACCCTCTCCATGTGTGGAGAGGGTTCTATTTATACCCTTGAGCCATGAGTGGCTTATGGGCTTTCTAACTTGGGTCGGGCTTGGCTTTTCTTGGGCTTTGAGGCCACAACACGGACAATATTAGATTACAAACCAAGCCCGTTGAACCCGTCTAGCCTATTACAATACAAGACCAATTACGACTAATAAGACCGATAACATTCTTGTTCGACTTATATAAAATTAAGACTAACAGAGACCTTTTGGGTGTCCTATTACTATCTTGAATACCTTAGATCATCTAGGCAAGTTTGAAGGGAAGGCTGATGAGGGGTTATTGGTTGGATATTCTGTAAATAGTAAGGCATTTAAGGCATTTAACACTAGAAACAGCAAAGTTAAAGAGAACCTGCATATTAAATTTCTAGAAAATAAATCTAATGTTATAGGAAGTGGTCTAGAATGGCTCTTTGATATTGATTCACTGACAAAATCTATGAATTATGAGCTAGTTACTGCAGGAAATCAAACTAATGGTGATGCAGGTATAGAGACAAATGTTAATGCAGGGCAAGCTGGACAGGAGAAAGCATTTGATCATGAATACATACTGCTACCATTAATGCCTTCTAATTCACCACTCTCTTCAAGTACTTAGAGCTCAGAAGATAAGGATACCGATGAGGTACCAGGCAAAGGAGATGATGATGTAAATAAAGAAAGTGGTATTTATGATCAAGAAAGGACTGATAGCAGTACTCAAGATGTTAATACTGTTGGGCCAAGTATTAATATTGCCAATGCAAATATTAGTACTGGCAGTCTAAATATTAATACCACTAGTCCTATTCCTAATGATCCAACTATGCCATCTTTGGAAGAAACTGACATATTTGATGGTACATATGATGATGAAGATGTGGGTGCAGAGGCTGACCTCAACAACTTGGAGACAACCATGAATGTCGGTCCTATTCCGACAACCATAACTCATAAGGATCATCCTAAAGACTAGATCACTGGAGACCTAAACTTAGCAACTCAAACAAGGAGAATGATTAATTTTTCTAAAGAAAATGCTATGATTAACAAGCAGAGAAGAACAAATCACAAAGATTATCAGAACTGCTTATTTGCCTATTTTCTCTCTCAAAAGGAACCCAAAAAGGTAATTTAAGATTTGACAGGTCCAAGCTGGGTAGAGGCAATGCAAGATGAGTTGCTACAGTTTAAATTGCAAAAGGTTTTGGAAGAAATTGGTTATATTACCAAGGCAAGCATGCCATTGGAACAAAATGGGTCTATAAAAACAAGAAAGATGAGAGAGGGATAGTAGTTAGAAATAAAGCAAGACTGGTTGCACAAGGTTACACCTAAGAAGAAGGAATTAATTATGATAAGGTTTTTGCTCCTGTTGCTAAGATAGAAGCAATCAGGTTATTTTTGGCCTATGCATCATTTATGGTATTTTACTGATAAAAGATGGAGTTAAGAGTAGCCTTTTTTATTGGTATAAATTGGTTTACTTTTTTTGTGTGTTGTGTGTGTGTTTTTTTTTTTTTTTTTTTTGTTGTTGTTTTTATTTTTTTTTCTTTTTTTTTTATTTTTTTTGGGGGGGGGGGGGGGGGGGGGGGGGGGGTACTATAAAGAGGAGGTGTATGTGTGCCAACCTCGTGGTTTTGAAGATCCACAGTTCTTTGACAAAGTTTATAAGGTAGAAAAAGCTTTATATGGTCTACATCAAGCTCTTAGAGCCTGGTATGAGACCTTGTCTACCTACTTGTTAGAAAAGGGATTTAGAAGAGGCACTATAGATAAGGCTCTATTCATGCAATAAGGACTAAGGTGATATCCTATTCGTCCGTGTGTATGTTGATAGACATCAACTTTGGGTCCTCAAAGAAGTCCTTTATGTGTTGAGTTTGAAGCAGATATGCACACATCAAGAGTATTCCAGATGATTCTATAGGGAGCTTCATTTCTTCTTAGTTACAGGTCAAGCAGAAAGATGAGGGAATCTTTCATCAACCAAGAACTAGTATTGGCTGATTATATTAAAGAAGTTTGACTTTGTCACAGTGAAGACATAGCACTCTAATAGACTAACAGGCCATTGCTAAAGATGAAGTAGCTGGGATTGGATGTTCACTTATATAATCAATGATTGGATCATGTTGTACTTAACAGCTTTCTAGGCCTGACATAATTTTGCTGTTTGTTGTTTGTGCAAGGTTCCAAGTTACTCCTAAAGTCCTCACATCTTTCCATGCAGTGATAGGATCTTTAGATACTTGAAAGTCAGCCCAAATTGGAGACTTTGGTTAATCCTAGAGATTCACTCTTTGACTTGGAAGACTTTTTCCTGCATAGTATTAATGCTGAGCTAGCCTGACAGGAAATCCCTAATAAGAGGTTGTCAATTTCTTAGCAAAAGGTTGATTTCATGGCAATGTAAAAAGTAGACTATAGTTGCCAAACACCCACTAAAGTAAGAATATGTTTGCGACTAGCTAATTGCTCGGGGCAGTGATGTGGATCCAATAATTAAATGCTTGTTAAGGTTTAACTTCATGGACACTCAAGGGATTTACCATTATAATGAAAGTATAAATGTAATTGAAAAAATCCAGTGTTTCACTCTAAAACCAAGCACATAGAGATTAGGCACCGTTTCATCAGAGACTCTTATGAGAAGAAGTTGATTCAGGTGATTAAGATTCACACAGATCAAAATGTTGCAGATCTTCTCACAAAGGTGTTTGATGTTGGAAGATTTCAATATCTGATTGCAAGTATTGGAATGCTTAACCCTTGAAGTATTGATTGAGAGGAGGTTAATTGTATTAATATGCAGTAGATTATGCACAAATGATGCTTTAAATGGAATGGAACAGCAGCTAATGATGAAATTCAAGTTAGTACTGTTGGTCTACCTTACTACTAGTACGTATACTTTCTACTGCTGCTATAATTAATACTGTAAGAATTGAGAGAAAGCAAAAACAGACAAAGAGAAAGTGTGAACTCAAAAGAATAGAGAGATGTGTGAAGCAAAAACAGATAGAGTGTTTTAGTGAGCAAAAGAATTGAGAGATACAGTGAGCTTAAAAACAGAAAGAGAGCTTGTGAGAATCAACATTGATAATGGAAATGCCTTTTGGAACGGAATTGAGGTTAAAACTGGTATCTCAAAAGTTAATACTGCTGAGTATTACTTTGTACTGCTGGGCATTACTTAGTACCGTTATTCTAAACTTAGTACTGCTAGGTATTACTTAGTACTGCTAGGCTAAAACTTAGTACTGCTAGACATCCATTAGTACTGTTTAGGGCATAACAGATTTTTAGCAATAAAATATTGCCGTTGAGATATTTCCGCGAACTAAATCTCTTATAGGTTTTCGTGATTTGGATAATTCTTGATTTTTCTTTAACTCATAAGATTTCTTCAAGATAAAAAATCAATTTTATTCATTCGGTCAAATCTAAATCCTAAGACTTCTCTATATAATCTCAATTAACTTTGCCAAACTCTCATACTCTCATAAATGAATATATCCCAGACCTTACTCAACCTTTTCTCACATTATAATGACAAGTTTAGAATTCTGCGACAAACACAACATGATTGCTTATCTAAAGAAACCAACTGGGAGTGAAGGATTTCAATAGATAGTAGATTTTCTCATTGGAATTCATATAAGGTATGCTCTTGCTACGGATCCTACTATCTATGTTTCTCTTATCAAAAAGTTTTGGCAGACTGCTACTGTCAAAACAGTTGATAATGGAGAACAAGAAATAACTGCCATAGTTGATGGCAATAAATTCACTGTTACTGAAGCATCTGTTAGGAGACATCTCTAATTAGCAGATGCAGATAG
Source organism: Tanacetum coccineum (assembly GCA_026074375.1). Lineage (NCBI taxonomy): Eukaryota > Viridiplantae > Streptophyta > Magnoliopsida > Asterales > Asteraceae > Tanacetum > Tanacetum coccineum. Next base: position 371 of record BQNB010015110.1, on the reverse strand, counting down.
TATAAGTGTTTTGCCAAATACTAAAATTTTTGAACAACTCTCACTGATGAGATATGTTTTAACTGATGATAAACTGACTTTTCAAAAAGGTAAATTTGCCCCTTAGTAGAGATTTTTGATCCATACCATTCTACACTGTCTTAGTTCTAAGAAAACTTTTGGGAACAATTTAGTAGCAATATAGCAAACTGCTATTATTTGCTTGGCCACAAACAGGACTTTTAACTTTTCTAAATTGATTTTTGATTGTATGGTGAAAAACTTGGATAGTAAATTGATTCGCTGGTGGTATATATATAAAATAACTCAAATGCAGATCTCAACCAAATGCCCTTAACCAAGGCAAAAAGGGTCAAAATCTACAAAAGGAT